>JANRGW010019691.1:0-26988 GCA_024733675.1 Psilopsiagon aymara | reverse complement strand
TAAATGAGGTTACGCGTGGTGGTGGTGGGGAAGTAAATCTTGTTTTCCCTGTGAGTTACAAAGCCCATTGAGGGGACAAAGTGTGCAAATAGCAAGAGGTCCTGGCAAACTTTGTCTGCAAAAGTAGATGGTGGTCTGCTGTGGACATGGGCTTTAGGGTGTGTCAGGTCATTTGTATAGCTGATGGGTTTGTGCCAATGTGCCTGGAAGGAAGGATGGGACACGTATGGAGCTGGCCATACAAATCAGACCCTGAGCTGCAGTATTTACCGAAGGAAATGCAGCTTTTCAACACTATTTATGCAATTAACCAGGCGAGAAACCCAAACAAAGATTTTGTTGCTAGGAAAGTGATTGTGGCTCCAGCTTAGAACTTTTCAAATGTTAAATTTGATTAAAAAATTTTATTGTGTTTGGCTTGATGCCAATTCTGGCTCTGTCAGCCTCTGCGGGGAACCTGCAGATAAAACTGTTGTGCTTATTTTGGTATTAAGTATTCCTGCTTTGTGCCTTAGCAGGAGTAAGCCACCCTTCAGAGTCCCATGGCTAAAAAAATTGTCATTTAAGGAAAGAGGGCTCTGCTTATCACAGGAGGAGTTAAGTTCTTTCCTATTCAAGCACATTGTCTTTTCCTTCTTTCAAGTTTGCAGGGCCACTCCCCAGAACCTGTGTAAGGCTCAACCTACTGGAGGTTATGGCTCCCAACACTGCAGCTACAGCAGAAAGAAATGTATTTTACACAAGGCATCTGCCCAGCAAGGGAGAAAAACCACAGCATTTGTGGGAGCTGGTTCTTTGCACAGTTAAATTATTGGCAGCCAATCTGCCCTTCTGCAGTACCTGAAAGGGAGTGCTCTTGGCTGACAAATTCAGTCTGGATGCAACTTCTATCTACCTGTGTTTGCTGCTGGTAGAAGTTTGAGTCCCTTTTTCTATGGCTTGGGGATTGTTTTATTGTTTTCTCTGCTCTCTTCTCCCCTCTTCCTTCTTTCTTGCCTTTGCAGTTTGGTTTTACTTGAAGTAGAAGTAACTGTGACTGGTCTTTCCCTTCAGAAAACTAGGCCTGTTTATTCTCTATGGACTAGATTGAGAAATTGCTGTTCAAGCCAAGGCACAGAGTCCATATTGCTCCTCAGGTGATATCCTGATTCCACAGATACCAGATTTCTCAGTGACTTCAATGGTACAAGTATTTTCTAGAGTAGGTTGGGCACCTCTCCAAATCCTTGCACTTAACTAGTAGAATAAATAAGAGATGTAGGGAAAGAGGTACTCCTTGAGGAGTCATGTGGAGAGCATCAGTGTTAGGTTCCTGCTCTGTATTACTGTCTAGAGGAGCTTCTAATTCAAAGTTGCTCCTAGTTATTGAGCTTAAAGTGTGTCAAGAATTATCCTATGAGAACATGCAAAACCCTCTCTGCTCTGCATGTGTCTTAAATTTGCAGATATGTAGCTTTTGGCTTGCCATTTAATTATTTTGGTTTTGAGAAAGGAAGTAAAAGAAATAGAAATGGACTGAATACCTTTTCTTCTTGGGGTTCATCGTTCTGCTGCCTTGATGAAAAGGTTGCCCCTAGGAGGAGATTGCACTGTTCTTTGCTTGACAGTGTTCTTCCCTCCCCTACACATCTCCACTCTTCCTCCTGCATCATATCAAAACTGTCTGGGAAGCTGAAGCCAAGCAAATACTCTTTCCAGAGGATCACATTAGTTATGTCATTCTTGCTTGTCGTAGGTTGATTCTTTCTGAAAGGTCATCTCAGGAGTTGTTTGTGCGAGTCAGATAAGTGAGAGAATCAGCCTGTGAGTTTGCACAGGCTTCTGTGTGGTGACTGGGCCAAACAGCCACACGTTGCTGTGACCCTTGAGAGGGGAGAGGGGGAAAGGAAACAAGCCTCTAATATCACCATGCCTCCCAGATGTGTGGTTTAGGTCCATTCTGATGAAGGGTAGCACAGGACAAGAATAACATAAGATGTCTTCAAGAGCTGTTTCTGCCTTGAAATAAGTGGGAGTGCGTGAATTTTGTGGACATACTTGAGCTTATTGGAATGAATTGAAATACTCCCATCCAATATGTTTGCATCTGTAAACATTTTTATGATGATGAAACTAGTGTCCTTTGCTCTTTAGTGAACAAAGGATGTCTTGGTCCTGGGTGGGATGCTGATGCCAATAAGCATTCATAAATCAGAAGACCAAACTAGTTAAGCCAAAGCTTAAGCTTTAAGGGAAGACTTGCTGTATCTATTCAGACTTCCTAGGATTGTTTCTTCACTGACATAGTGCACAAGGGACAGTCTACCAAACGGAAAACTAAAAACAAGGTGGTCTCTAATTTGGGTCGCTCTCAGTTGGAGAGTTCAAGGAAAACAGGGGGAAAACCTGACACTTGGATATATGTTTGCACGAAAGGGAGAGAAACACACTTTTCAATAATGCAGACGTGTTAACAGCTCTCATTCCTTTAGCTTTATTCCCTAGAGTCTCAAGACTTCCAGAACTAAATGTTAGGGAAATAGTTCTTCATTCTGGAATAAAAATCTTTTCACATCAACATCAGTAGAATCCTTCCAAAGTGAAGCAATACCCCTTGTTGCTGGTATAGAGGTCAGCTGTGCCAGGGCAATCAGCTGCCTCAGGAAACTGAGGTACACAACTTCTCAGCATCTGATTTGCAAACACTGAGCATCTGGGTCTCCAGAGGACTCAGCAAGAGTTCCTGAAGGGAGGCTGAATGAGCATTCACACTATTTAAAGCGTTACCAGCTTGCTTTTAAATACTGAAAGTAACAAAATATGCATGTGAGCAGTGCAGTACTTCCTACTTGGTAATTAGGGTGTAAATAAGGGATTTGTGCTGTGAGAGTCGCTGGTCTTGCTTAAAGCACCATGTTGTTCATGCAAAATCTGTTAATGCAGGGAGGAGACATTCCAAATGTATTTAATTGCACTTTAATTGAGGATCACTTTGCACTGGCTTAAAGTCAAAGAATTCTTTTTCAATATTCAAGGCTGTAATGGCCTTGTGGACCAGCTAATGGGAAATCAGAAAAAAAATAATCCAAATATAACATTGAAAGAAACACTGTGAGTAAGGCTAAGAGGTGTTTGTTGTGTTTCCTTTCAGAATAGATACATTTAAGAGAAAGCTGGAGTGTATGATTCACTGTTTGTCAGCCCACTCAGGCAGCTGTGTTGACCCAATCACTGCTTTATCTATGCTCAAACGAAAGCCATATGTTAGTACAACAGGCTATTCAGACAAGGTAGGAAAACCAGCACATCCTGGCAAATAAGACCAATAGGCTCACTGCATGTGATGAGGATTCACAGCTGATTAAGATTAGCACAGATTCACTGATTTGCCCTAAAACAGTATGGAGAAGCTGAAGCAGGGTGTGTGGGTGTACAGTATGCTTCATGCAACCTGGTTAGAAGTTAGTTCAAAAGCTATGACTTTGATTCTTTTCTCTAGCACTTTCTCTCTTCTGCACTTCATAATTATACATTGCAGCTTTAGTTTTCCCATCTGCCTCTATATAGAGCATAATCTTTTACCCATTAAGTTATGCTTTGATACCTTTTCTTAGCTGCAGGAACATTCAGTCATCAGACTTCTGTTTTCTCCTCTGATTCTAGTGGTTCGCTCCTTCTAGTGAGCTGTTTAGACTGAAGTTTGAAGTCTCTCAAAGTTAAGTGTGAATTATCTGTGCGCAGACTGGAAGAGTATTGGAAACTCATTAGATCTGGAGAGCAGAGGCCAGACCTTGGACTTCATAGAACAAGATAAAACAGATGCTCAGCCCCTTAGTTACATATGTTTCTTTGGAATGGGGATTTTGAGAAAGAGAAAAATAAAGTAACATTCTCAGGTGATCAAAGCTATGAATGTATATTTCTGAATGATCTGGAATCTTCCTCTGATTTAATCTGAGCTGCTGCCTTAAAGGCTAATGAGACAATAGAGAGATTTATGGATGATATTTTCCTATTCTGATGGGACTATTTTAATGCCTAATTAATTCCGTATTAAGGCATACCAATCCTTCTGAAACCTGAGCTATTGAGAATCCAGTTCCTATTAATTTAAACTCAGGACCTGGGAAAGCAGACTCAGCTTTCATAACTTGTGCTTTACTGATTACTTTGTCAGAGCTTAGGGAGACCACCAATGTCACTGATTCTAAACTAGGCCTTTTGTATGCAAAGATTTGGAGCTCTGCATGTAAGATGTCATCTTATGACACAGAGTTGAGGAATGTGTGAAAAGTGAAATTAGTTGTGTGGCTGACACTGAGAGCAAACAAGTGGCTGCTTGGTAGTTTATGTACCTCCTCTTGGATAGTGTAAACGAAAGACTGAGCCAAATATAAGCAATTTTGTGAAGCCGGAAATACTTTCAGTCCCACGAAAAGAACAGTATTTGTGGAAAAGTTGGGGGGCCTTATGCTGTAAATAAACTGTGCCCTGTCATCTCCAGAAGAACAATGCAAGCATCTGCACACAGTTTGTTTTTAAACAAAAGCCACCCAGAGATGTGAATGATGCTTTGTGGCTTTGGCTTTTCACATGGAATGTGTCTGTTTTTAAAGCTAGATGGTTTCAGAGCATTCTGAGGAGATAGAGGCCTTTGGACTTTGAAGTTGATACTGTAATTAAGGACATATTTATATAAAAGTAAATATTTGGGATGAGAACTCAGAGCTTCCTCCTTTGCTGCCTTTGTATGAGACTGGTGCAGCAACAAGTATTTTGCGTTTTAGTTCTGAACTTGGCAATTGAGAGACTTTTCTGCAGCATATGCTCAGGGTTAGTATAGGTCTAACATTCACAAAAAGAGACCCAGCTGCCAAAGTGGTTGCTCATGTGGTTCTAGGCATTGCTCCTGGCAAATTCCATAACCCTCTGAGGATGCCTGGGAGATGACTCCCAGAGTTCAAGCTCAGGGCACTGCTCTTACATGTTATTGAGAAGCTGGATTACAGTAGCTGCTAAAACCTGTCATGTATAACACTGCAGGAACAGAATTGGGAATAGGCTATTCTCAAAGCCATTAGCACCTTGTACTGTACTGGGAGGAAGGGGTAAATTGACTGAGGCCTTAAGGAAGGGAGGTGGTAAGAGGGAGTTTCTAGTTCATGAATCTGAATTCCATGTTCTGGCAACAGCTGTGCTACACCTTCTCCTTCTGGCTGTACATGAGTTTCATCACAATAGGAAAGTTCTGGCCTCAGTTTCTGAAAAACAGATAGTCTCCACTTGCCTAGACCCTCTGGATATGGCATTTTGTTTGAATATATCCAGACCATGCTTTCTACCTCTCTTACATACGTGAAATGTATTGGCTTTTGTGATTTCAGCCCCAGAAGTTGATTTTTTTTCAATGAATAAAATTATATAGGTTTAGAATTATAATCAGCTTTCCAGGAGTTCTGTGAATCTACAAATGAGAGCCACTTAGTCTGGACTACATCCTCTCAGTGTTTCTGTGAGAAATTTGCAAGGGGCTTCTTCTGGAACATTTTTTATAGAGGTTTGTATGAGTGAGTCTGGGAGAAAGATTGTTGCCTGTTGTGTGACCTTCAAAAGAAGTGAAGGAATTGGAGGCTTGAGTACAGGCTGAAATGTATATTTCACTGAAGACACAAGAAAAGTTGAATTGATTGATATGTAATTCCCAAAGGGAATATAATTTTATTAGAGGAAATGACAGTCAAGAAAGAATAACCTTAAAATAACTAATACCAGCACTTTCAGTTTTCAAGTGCTATGAAAGACAGAAAAGGAGGAGAATTTATAATCCAGAGCATAGGAGCTGAATTGAAGGGGCTGTGTGTTTCATTCAAGGTATTAAACAAACTGATTCTGAGAAGCAGATATTTTAATTTCAAGTAGCACAGATCACTTCATTGCTTTCTAGGCTAGCAGGCAGTAATTATTTTTGCTGTAAGAAATCTTTGAAGGTTTTCTAATTTGCACTCTACACATGAAATGAAATACAACAATAAGCTGTAATGAAAGTCAGATCTTCTAAGTCTTTAGTCTCTCAGAATGGACAGATGGTTCAAGAATATACCATTGAAAATTGATAGCATGCAACAGTCATAAACATATCGTCAGGCAAATCAATAGTGTTTATAAGCAAACAGCATTTTAAAATTCTCTTCATTAGGGGGTGTGGTAAGAGAATCAGTAAAGCAGACTATGTGTGATACAGCCCTTGTTAGAATGTATTTTGAAAAGGAGCTAGCAAAATTTGGAGGGGTAAGGAATCTGTTTCAGGCACTTGTGCCAGAACCCACTCAACCTGCCTAATTTCAGACACTTAAATGAGGTATTTAAGATGGGAGTATAGTGATTTCAGGTTTCTTTGATGGGCTCATATTTATCTTTTGATAAGGGTAGGAATGTCATGGGCCTAAGTGTTGGGCCTGTGCTTCCCTTTTCACTGGGATACTTGGCTCTTGTGCTGGGAAGTGTCAGGTTTACAGCACCAAATTTTCATGTGCTAGCACTGGCACCTTAGAGGCTGTCGGGATGTGACCAGTTGAGCTCTGCCCTGCTAAATAAGAGAGAGAGTGAGTAACTCTCAGAGCATGGATGATAGATACTTTTAAGGATCAATATAATTTAAAATCCGTTTCCTTTGTCTTTCAGGACAGCCTTACAATATTTCCATAATTGCCAGTTAAAATGAGAAGAATATATATTTGTCTTCTACATGTTACATATTACACACTTAAGGCAGAAAACAGTTTTAGTAATAATTAGGATCTTTCCTGTGCTGTATAGAAATTCTGAGACCAACCTCCTACTGTGCTTGATGTTGTGTGTCATCTATGCGTGTGTGTACACAGCATACATTGTATATAATTATATGTGTTTCATAGTATGTATAATGACAGACAGGTTGGATAAAACCAGGTAGGATAGCAAGTCAAAGTGCCAAGCAAATGGCTGAAAGGAATCTCTGGCAATCTCATCTGCCACTCAGTTTAGATGTGCCTTTGTCTATATGTTTTCTTCCTTGCTGAGCAATAAAAGCAAAGAGAGACCATTTCAGTGGTTTTCAGTGGCAGGATAAGAGGCAATGTACACAACCTGAAACATGAGGGGTTATGTCTAAGCATAAGGAAGTGCTTCTTTACTGTGAGGGTGAGTGAGCACAGGAACAGGTTGCCTAGAGATATTGTGCAGTCTTCATCCCCAGAAATATTCAAAAGCTGTCTGGACATGATCCTGGCCAACTGTGTCTAGGTGGCCCTGCTTGAGCAGAGGGGTTGGACAAGATGATCTCCAGAGGTGCCTCCAGCCTCAACTATTCTGTGATTTTGAGTTCTGAAAGCTAGCTGAGGGAATGGAAGCTTTGCTTCCTTGAGAAAGAGAAGATATCCAGCATTTTGAATAGAACTGTCTGTTCTGCAAGGTGCTATCTTTACAATAGAGGCAATTCCCAAGATGCATTTATTCCAACCTTAGGCAGTCTGTGACCAAATCTACTGTAACTTAGCAGACATGAGAGAGGGAGAAGTGTGCACTGAAGGGAGTACTAGTCTTGTGGCAAAAACTCAGTATGAGGATCCACTTTCATGATGTATTTTGCAATCAAGATAACAGAGAGACTGATCAGGGCACTTCCTAGATGGTAAAACACTAACTTGGGCTTCCCTCTGCATGCACTTACAAGTACAGCTACAAGCTACGTATGCTGGTCCAGCCATTGGACTGACATTTAACATAGTGACACACAAGTCTGTTTGCTTCTTAATGCAGTTACGATTTCTAGCTGTGCAAGTGCAGAGTTGAAGGGTAAATTTAATTCCGCAGCCTCACAAGCAGAAAATTGCTAGCGATGTAAGTATATAACATATAAGGTGCGTTTCTACTTCAAAACCTATCAGGAGACAAGAAGTCAGTTGATGCATACTTGGCAGGTGAAGCGCTTTTCTCTCTAGTTTCACAGTACCAAGATGACCAATAGAACACTTCTGGCTGTGACGGTACTCTTAGCAGCGTAGCATAGCACTTTCTTGTGTACTCTGCTTTGCATAGTGCTGGGGGGACAATGAAAAACAGTAAAGTAGGGATTCCACCTTGAATTAGTCTCAACTGACATCTGTCTCCCAGCCTGATGGCATGCCATGAGCTAGCCTGCTTTCATCCTGGCTGACAAGCATAGGTGTAACAACTGGAAATGAAAAAGCAGATCCAACCAGTGACATTTTCCTGGAATACTGAGGAATTAGAGTAGCAAGCTCTGTAGTATTGCTCTTCCTCCATCTCAGCTGTCTTTGAGAAGAGGCCAGAAATGTGAAGCTGCTACATGTTGATACAGAGAAAGCAACTAATTTAAAAGGAAGAAGATGAAAGGGAAAGCACTTCTGTGTGGTGCTAACTTTTTGCATTGCCTTGCAAGCTTTTCTTTTTGGAGCAATCGCTCTTCCTCTTTACAATTGCATAATCAGGATTCAGGTAAACATGCTCATGCTGTGATATTGCTAGTGAATTCATAATACTGTGTATTCTAGGGTGCTATTGTCAAGACTGACTGATAATATTTTCATATGATTCCAGCCGCCAGTGCCCATCTGACACAGGCATTGACAGTGTAGCTTCCACTTCACTTGAGAGATGTCTTTCACTACCACTGAGTTCTGTAACTTGCTGATTTGATTATTGTGAAGAAATAACAGAGAACTGGGGATGCAG
The DNA here is from genome assembly GCA_024733675.1 of Psilopsiagon aymara. NCBI lineage: Eukaryota > Metazoa > Chordata > Aves > Psittaciformes > Psittacidae > Psilopsiagon > Psilopsiagon aymara. The sequence continues at coordinate 18,276 of JANRGW010019691.1, read as the reverse complement.
AGCACAAATTGTTTAAACAAAAGCAGTAGTCCTTCTCTTGGATATCCTGGTGGGTTTTCAGAAATAATTCACATTGGAATGCAGGGGAAAGTATGTGCAAATATATATGAAAAACTCTGCAACTAAACAACAAATCATAGAAATGAGGGACCTGAGGGCTGTTTTATCACTTTGGTCCCAGTAATCAAATAAATAAAGTCCAGTGGCATGTTTACAGCCCCAATGGAAGAGTTTCATCTGGACAGCTTACAAGCCTACACAGCTTTCTGAATGTTTTTTGAGTAACATAGTAAATGCCATTTTACTTAGAGCCATAGGAAAGGATAAAGGACGAGGTTCTCATAATCATATTTATTGTCCCATGAACCTGGTAGTCTAAAGCTGTAAATTCTTACTTTCTACTGGGCAATGTTATGATAAGATATCTTTCGCTTGTTTGAGTAAGCAACATGCCTGTTCCTTATAACAACTATCTCTCATTATCAGTATCATTAATTTTGGGCAATGTTACAAATGCTTTCTAAACTCTCTGATTAAAATCTACTGCGCTATCTTAGGCAGTTCTTCAGCATTTGCATAAGTTTAAGCAAACAAGCAGTGCCAAGATACTGGAGGGGCCTGTGTCTGCTAGGAACAGAGTCCCAGCTGGCCATGATAGAAAGGCTGAACTTCCTGGGGAGGAGGAGACAAAAAACCCAATGTACTTTTAATGGCTGCAGTTGTGACTGGGCACAAACAGATGTTTCTACTCAGCCCATTGAAGGTGTCAATGTGGCACTAAAAATGCCTTCTGTTTCAGACTGGTTTTAATTTTGATTTAGTTCTGGGGGATGTGAGCAGTACCTGAGCTCAGGCTTTCAGACCCTTTGAATAATTGAAATTTTTAGTTTTCATTAAAAAGCAGTAAATTACATTTTGAGTATTTCAGAGAAAATATTTTAAAGACACAAGACTCAAAAGTGTAATTTGGGAACTGCAGAACCATTCACCTAGTTACTCTTTTTAAAAGACCTTGATGAAGTCAAATCTCATTTCTTTCAAGGGATTTCTTCTGATGTTTTAATGCTTGCTGTTTTCCTAGTCCAGGTCTTCAGGAGCTAGATAGCTACAGGTGAAGAAATCAAAGATGAGACTGTAAAAGCCTCAGGGAAAGTCTGGTGTTTGTACAGCATGTACAATGATGTGGCTGTGCTTTGCAGCTGTCTGTCTAGGTAGCTCCAAAATACAAATAATAACCTTCAGCTGCCCTAATTGCTGCTTTTGCTGCCCACTTGTTTTAGTACTGCTCTTCTGTATTTTTCAGTGCAGGGATTTCCCTCTATCCATGAATTCACCCCTTCAGAAAGAAGGGTAAAAAACCCCACCCTTATTATGGAGCTTCAGCAACACTTCATAAATCTCATGACCCTGCTGCTGTGCTGCAGGCTCTCTGCTGTGTCCAGCTTGATGTGGTAATAAGCAATATCTCTAGCACTTTGATTGCACATTCCCCTGCAGCACTGACTTCCCAGCTTCTCTGAGGGCACTGAGGTACTACTGATGCACAAACCTGAAGAATGTTTTCCACGAGAAACAGGAATAGAATAGAAAAAATTTCATTCCAAACACACAAAGAAAGAAAAATGTTCAAGTTTTCTGCAGTACTGAGCTTGCTTCCCACCTGACAAACTTCACCGAAATGCTGAATCGTTATGTCTTAAGGAGCAAAGATGGAGGTATTATTTAATAGCTATAAATATATTTTAAAATATTTTAAAATCAAAAGTCTTCAAACAAAATGGGAAAGGGGGAAACTACATTGAAAACTGGGTCTGTATTAAGTCCAAATCCTAGTTTTTATTTGAATGGTTTCCAGATTTTTCTGTCAAAATTTGCAATGGAGCAAATGTTTCCACTTCAACAACCCCCTATTTTGTTTTTGGAAAGAGTGTGGTTGAGAAAAGATGTTAGCTCAAAAAAGGCAGGATTACATGTAATAATAGGCATTACAGCTGAAAAGAAACTACTTTGGCCCTGCCCTACCTCCTCTGTTGAGGCAGAACTGAGGTTTTATTTTGCTCTAGTACCAATCCATAAAAGTGTGATTAGGAAGTCTGGCTTCAAAGCTGCTATTCAGCAGATGTGTGCATTGTAAAATTAGATCTCCCTTGTTTATTCAGTGACTGTCGTTTTCTTTCAGGCATATCCATTGCCCATCACCACAATGCAAACATGCGCATGGCACAGCAGACTTGCTGCAAACACCTAAGAAGAATTGATTAGGCCTTTCTTGTGGTAGAAAATGGAGCCAGAACAATTCTATCTGCTCTTCTGGTATTCTGTGGCTGCCCAGTGTTGTGCTTAGCTGCCATTCTTCTCCAAGTAAATACGATTCCTCTGCGTGGAACATCAGTAATAAAAAGTCTCTGATTATACATGGCAATTGTGAATGTCCTTATCAGCTCTTTTCCAGCAATTGTTATCCTGGCTCGGAATGTTATAATTTAGTTATCACAAAAATCCTGTGTGGAAGGCATTCCTTTTCTTGGCCTCTGTACAATTTTGCACAGATAGGTGTAAATAAGAAAACCAATTCAAACGCTGAGGGCTGTATTTTCCTGGAGTAAAAACTGATACAGTTCCAGTTATTTCACAAGCTGTGGTGATTTACACTACCTGTTTTTACTCTTGTGTCTCTGTGGTTTTAATCTCTAAAGGAAATAAGTGGCAAAAAAGTAGTTTTGCCATTTATGGGACAGACACGATGGCCAATGATGTCACTCTTTTCCTAATTTATTTTCCTAATATATTTGATCCTTCTGAAATTGTTATTTGACAGAAGTACCACTTGCTGAAGGGAAAGGAGTTACATAGCAATACATACCATGCAGGCTTGGACAACAAATTGGACTGCAAAATACTATTGTAGTGGAAAACCTAAAAATCACTAGTTAAGCTCCTCTGTTAAGGCTGCACTGGGGAGCAGAGCTAATGAAGCTGTCCATGAAATGATAGCAACAGGGAGAAGATAATTTATCCTCATTATTGTTCTGCTCTTCATCAGGCAGTATATCAAAAAGGCTTTTCTGATGTTGGCTTAGGAATGTGTCTGCTGACAGTAAGGGTAGTTTTTCAGGCCTGCTGGGACAAAGCCTGAACTGCGCACAGGACTTGAGAGTGGGCTCCTGGGTAGCTGTACTGAGCAAGCAATGTGCCTTTCATAATGCTGCCGTCCACTTGTCATGGTAAGTTGGACCACTCCAGTGATAACCACTATGGCTGGAGCACAGAAGAATGCATGGGAACTGCAGGTTGGGATTTTTATGCTTATCTTGTAACATTTAGCCCAAAAGACAAGGCTTTATCTGTCTTTCATGACTCTGCCAACAATTAGAGAAGATTGATGGAGCTTGTTTATCAATTAATGTCAGTGGACACCAGGCTCTAAGCACGATCTTTGTTATTTTCTCTCTCACCCCTGCTTTAGGTGACAAAAAACCATGTGTGAGACGAAAGCAGGCATTGTTTCATGACTTTATGGTGTGTAGAGCTGTGCTAATTTTAGCCTTCTGATATTCAGCTGCCTTATAATTAAAGGCTTTAAGCTGTTTTTTCTTTGCCTTCTCTCTCTGAGGTCCTATTTACCACGAGGAAAATAAATAACTCTCCCAAGATTGTCTCTAAAATTGTATCCTTAGAAAATGCTGGGTTTAAAATGACTGTGGTCCTGAAGCTCTTCCAAAGGCCCTGCATTGACTTTAGTTAAGGGCAGCGCTACAGATAAATAAAAATAATGGTGAATCTTCAAGTAATATGGTTCTATTAAGAATTATCTCCTTTGTTAGCACAGTATCTGGGCCTTCAGCAAGGGAGCAGAGGTGTCTGCTTTTGTATTCCTCATTCTGCTTGTTGCCTTGGACGAGTAATACTTCTTGCTGCCTCTGTTTTGCTGGAGCATGAAGATGTTTTGCAACCCAGAAATTCAAAGTGCAGTGTAAAGTACACTAAAGCTAAGCTGTATCAAAGCTAAGCATGTCGTACAGTCTTAAATTTAATCTAGAGAAGTGCATTTTGTGCTCTGAGTAGTAATTTATTACTGTAAATTACCAAAATAACTGATTAATTACCTTGCATTAGCACTGCATTCTCCAGTGAAATTATCACTTCAGCCATGACGTAAAAACATATTTCATCTCTTCTTTCCCAAAACGAAAACAGTAACACCTTTTTATGTGTTACTCAAGCCCTCCATTAATCACAATAACACACTATAATTGCGACTACAGTTAGAAATCAATTAATGCTCACCTTTAAAATAAAGCATAGAGAGGGAAGCAATCAACATAACAAAGGCAGCACATCTGAAAGAGACATATTTTTGGCAATACCAAAACCATACTTTTCATTTTTGTGTATCTCTGAAATAGCACAGAAGCTGCCAAATAAAGAAGCTGAGCTGAGACCTGTCTTTCCTCATGAACCTAAATGAAGTTAGAGATGCTTAGGGCTAAGCTGCAGTGCCTTGGGAAAAACTCATGGATGGTGCATGTCATGCAGCATAGGAGCAGTTCATGGGGATGGCTGTTCCAAGCATCATTGTCTGCTCTAGATTTCCTCCCTCGCTCTGCAAGTGTCAGCACTGTAATTGAGGCAGATGCTTCCTGTGCTACCTCTGCCCCAGTGCTAAGGATGATGTGAGCAGATTGGGGATGGATACAGTTGTCCATCTTTCCCCTAATTTTGTGGGGGGGAGAGCAGTTTGTCAGGTAGGTAGGATATACTGCATCCTCACATGCTCCCACACACTGTGGTCACATGTCAAAGCACATTTGTGTGGTTTAAATACTGCTCCTTACAGTGCTCTTAACTAAGTCATGGTTTCAGCCCTTGGCAGGCGACAATTCATGTGCCTTTAAAGTTTTTTTGGTCTCTGTAACATCTCAGCCTTGTCTTGCTTTGTAATCAAATGGACTTTTATTTATTGCCTTTTCATTTCCTCACTTCAAAACATTCTGGTGCTGCTTTCAGAACAAACAATTCTATAACTTGGAGATGTAAACATTCCTCAAAGGCAGAGAGATTTGCTTCCTCAGCTATTAGAGTGAAATGTTAAATGTGGGGTTTGTTTCTCCTGATCCCTGGAACTATTTCCATTTTTGGAATCCTGCTTCTCTGGTTTGCTTGTTGATTTTTGCAGCCTTGTTAATGTTCTAACTTTCCAGGCTCAAAATTCAGTTGAATCTTCAAGTCCAATATAAACAGTTGTAGTGCAAAGAAGAGGGACTGACACCATCAGTAGCATGTGAGACTGCAGTATCACACTGGCTTGAGTGTGAGCTCATCTCTCTTCAGGCTCATGAAAGGTGTGATTTAGACACAGAGTGTGACCACCCTGAGAATGTAGAAGAGGAGTATATCCCTCTCTTAGCCTTCTGCTGTGGCTAAGCTCTGAGGCAGAACTTTGAGGATCTGTCTCTCATTTCTTGGTAAAAGAAATCAGTAGCTGAAATGCTTATAGGGGCCCCATTCTTGCTTTTTTTCTATTCAGAAATGTGCTGGCATACATAGCAAAAGAAATTATTTTTTTTACTTTCCAGCCTTGCCCACTAACAATTAGGAGACAACAGATAATAGTAATTTCCCTGAGCAAGGACTATTTTTCCTTTGTGTGCCTACCAACAGCATCTTGCCGTCTTGTGCCAATACAGGTGTAGTGGGCTCCACAGGCAATAAGCTGACTGCAAAGCACAGAGCCCAAGAGATAAGCTGGCAACAAGGCTGATGAAGGGAGAAGACAGTTTAAAAGCTGTGGAACTGTTTTCTTGTGCTTCTTTTCAAGTAAGCTACTAAAAGCAAATCCAGTTTGATTTTCAAATCTAGATCTGATGAGCAAACTTCATTTTAGTCTCCTCTCTTTTTCAAATATCTCATGCTTCGGTTAGGACCACTGCTGCATGGATAATTTTCCCAAAGTAAACTACTCTCTTTGGCCTCTGGGAAGAGCTAATGAGTAAAGATTACCCTGCCAACAGAACCAACACCTTCTGTCCCCTGCCAAAGAAACAGATGGAGGCAGGCTGTAATCAGGTCATGTAAGAAAAGGGTAACGGAAAGACTTGGAGAAGGCAAGAACTGGGAAAGGCTATCACAGCTATTTTCGATTCTTAAAGAGGAAAGATTAATTTAGATCTTCTCGTTCACACAAGGGAAAAGATCTGTTTGAAAACAAAGGGGCCCAGTTCTGACTGTTCTTACAATCTTTGTCATTAACTGCATTGATGAAAAGAATGCAAACTGCTCCTGCATCATTACTGAGCCCTGGTCTTTCAAACAAACAGTTCCAGACAGAGGGCTTTATTCAAAGTAAAAAAGGAAGGAGCAAATCCCCTGAATGCAACAGAGGTAGACATAAATGCAGTATCTAATATGTCTGTTTAGGAAAGGTTAAAGTATGTTGCCTTGACAAAGTGTTGCTGACTCACTGTAAAAATCAACAATGCATTATTCCCTCAGCCCAGAATAAAAAACCCAAAATATTCTAAGGTTTAAGAGTTGTGAGTCAAGAAAGATGTTTTCAGATTGAATGTTATCACTCTTAACCAGGGTATGTGTACAGCAAAGCTTATCAACAGCTCTCTTCCAAAGAACCAACCAATAGTGTAAGCTCCATTTTAAATAGTATAAACTAATCAATGGTGCTATGGGTAGCAATGTGATGGAAGAGCAGGCTGCAAGTTAGAATTATAGTAATAGGGTTACATGAGGAAAAGCTGAGTATTTGCAGAAGGAAATAAGACTGAGATATATTTATATGATGGGAGAAAAGGTCAGTGTTTGAGAGGAGGTGCATTTTCAGACCTCTGTGTATGTGTGTCTTTCTCTTTACTATTATGCAGATTGCAATCTGAAGACTGCTGGGCCTGTTTTCGTCAGTTACTTGTGAGGTACTTCCTGTGTGTTCACAGGAGACTCCATCCTATTCTTACCTGGGTGGGGAAAGATGAGCTGAGCATGGAATATTAAAGTGCTCCCCACACCCCTCAATTAAAATCCCCCCAAAAGCAAAACCAGGTTTTATTGTTACATAAAAAAGCTTTTAGTGTATAAAGGTGTGGGAGTGGTAAAAAAGCAATGCTTTACAAAAACAATTAACATTTGACAAGATAGAATGGATATGCAGTTTTCGTGGCATTGATGGGTGTTTGCAGGGGTTGTCTGAGAGCATCATTTTCTCTGGAGAGTTGTCCTACTTGCACAGACACTAGAAGCAGAATTTTCTAAGCTATTTTTCAGTGAGTATGGTGAATATTACAGGGACTGAGTCCACGAAAGTCCTGCACCAGGGCTCATCAGTCTTGAATCACAGTCTCTAACTGATGAGCTCTGCAGTTCTTGCATGTATTGACCTCTTTGCTAATGCGTTTGCATTGGATTTAGCAGAGGTTGAACAGACATCCTGTAGGAAGGGTTTGCGTAAAGCAGATAATGTCTTGCCCTAACTGGATTTATGAAATCCTTCCAAGTTACAGAATCATAGAATGGCTTTGGCTGGAAGGAACTTCAAAGATCATGTAGTTTTAACCACATTGATATGGCCACGGATGCTTTCCACTAGACCAGGTTGCTCAAAGCCCCATCCAATCTAACCCTGAACATTTTCAATGAGGGGGCAACATGTTCCAGTGTATCACCACCCTCACAGTAAAAAATTTATTCCCAACATCTAATTTAAATCTACCCTTTTTCAATTTAAAGCCATTACCTTATGACTGGTGACTGACCTTATGACTGCTGTCTACAAAGACAGTCAAATGCAATGACTTGATAAGGAGACCTGGCATTAACAGTGTCTGTAACACTGTCTGAAAAATGAGATTCAAGAGTAAACCCAAGCAAAATGGGAGCTGACATCAGTAAGAATAAATTGAAGAAACAGTAGAACAAAATGAGGCAGAAGGACCAAAAGGAGCAAAGGTGGAGAGAAGGTCCGTAGGTTTAACAGAGTCAGGGATGCTGAACTGTAAAACAGGTGGGAAATCCTTTGATTTCATTGATCTGTTTTTATCCCTTGAAATATGTGACTCTGTAAACACTGTTGTAAGACCAAAAGTAACCTAGGAAGAGGCTAGAAAGGATTGTGCAATTGAAAGAATTACAGTAGGTCAGGTACCACGCTTTGAAGCTCAAGTAAGTTTAGAGTAATCATAGTCATCGTAATAAGAGTTGAGGGAGTTGCAGCACCAGGTGGCAACAGTCCTGCGCAAACCCTTGGATCTTCTGCTAATTTTCTTGTTCCTTCTCCATCACATTTTACTTTTATGACAATGAATAATAGAGCTGGGTGCTTGATGAAATGCTGAATGAATGGAAACTGGGAAAAATACAAGTTTAAATGTTGTAGAAGTAGATAGTAGTGAGGTTGGACCTATTAAGAAGCAAATTTCAGGAGTTACTAGTCTACTCCTACTCATCCATTCATCAAACACAGGTTGGTAATCCCATATTGTAGTAAGAAACATGTCCATTCTGATACAATTATAGTAAGCGAAGTGAGAACTGACTCAAACTTACAAGGAGTGGCGAAGTCTTGTAGTGTAAACAAGTTGAATCATCTTTCTTAGAGCAGGGAAAGAAGAAATAACAGAGAAACGTATTGAACTAACCTTTTCCCTGTGGTGTTTAAGTTTAGCTCGCCCTCTGACGAAAAGGACTGCAAATCAGTTAGAGCTGATGAGTCCAACTTTAAGTGCATAGACAGGGCAAAAGGTAACGTCTGTGCTAAGACAAATTCTCCATCATTTCTGACTGTGGATGAAGTAAAACACTCTCTGCTTCTCAGCATTCAGGGTTCACCCTGGATCTGCAGAACTACCTGTGTGTAGAATGTGCGCTGTTATGGAGTGTAAGCAAAATAGGGGAAAAAAGTCTATTAGTATGCATCAGAGTTGAAGAACACCAGAGTTTCCTAAAACTTTTTGAAAGAGTTGCTGGGCTGCTTTGGCTGAGACATGACCACTTATAAATCATTTGGAGAAAGAAATGTAGTTTATGCCATGGCATACTTCCATTACTCCTATAAGAAGGTACGTGGAGTTTCTCTGACACATCCAAACTTAGGAAAATTATACTGGAACACAACATCAAATGTCAATGTGCTGAGGCAACCAAGAAGTAAATGGGACATGTCTCTTTTGAAAGCATTAGCTATGGTGGTAGGGAAACTCAGTTCCAGCGTTCCTTCTTTTGCAGCTCAGTGCTGAAGATTTAGTGGAGCAGAAACAGGTTAGCGGGAGACTGAAGCTTAGATATGAGAGCTAAAACGGTTGCTAGGCCCATTTATTTATACCTCTGAGGATGAATTTACAATAAACTTTTTCAGCATCTTGAGCAATAGCTGTTCTTCCTAATATTTCATTTAAGAAACCATATCAATTTTATTTTTTTGAATGAGGTCCAGGCTGTGTAATTCCTAATTTGACAGCTACAGAAGCCTTTCTGAAGTGCTTCTGTAAGCATAAATTTGACTCTTAAAGAATAACTGGAAAGCTCATAATTTAGTTGTTGATAGAGTGTGCCAGCACACAGACTTCCACCTGGATTCGTCGCATCCACACAGTCTTTGAAGAGTTAAGCCCAACCTTTTTGTACCAGGTGAGAGACAGAAATCACAGAAAGAAAGACTACCAAAAGGTAGCACTGTGTCCTTCTGAATAAAGCAGATGCAGATCTCCCCACCTTTATTTCCATGCTATTTCAGAGGGTTGCTCACTGAAGATGAAGGATGATTATTTCAGCACTCCAGTTGTGACAAATTGCTACTTATTGGTATTGCCCCGATGAAATAAGTAGAGCCCGGAAGAGCTTAGAACTTCTATTACTTTTTAATATGAGGAACTTTAATAGGAAGGCTTAGATGTTTCTTTCTATTGCAGTGCCTCAGCATTTCTATAGTCATAAATTCTTCTCTTGCTTCTCTGCTAGAGCTGATGTATCAATTCTTTCTACTTCTCTGAACACTGAAATTGAAAGAAAACAAAGTTTAGGCTTTATCTATTTTTAATGTAATTCAGCTTAAAGTTGTAGAAAACCAATTCTCTGTAAGGAGTACTCCCACCTTTAGAAAACCCTAAATAGACCAGAGCAGCAGAATGTTCAGATGTAGGACTGCATGTCTGCAGGGTGGGTTGGGTATTTCCCCCCCTAAGTTTTTTCTTTGTGGCTTCCTCCCTTGTTTCAGGTCACCCCATTTTCCATGTTAATTCTGTCTAGTTCAGTTCAGACTACCTTTGATCTGATCTAGCGCTGTCCTACCCTTCTCTGAGGGATGAAGTCATGAGGCCGAGGAGAATTCCAGGGCTAACAGGGAGGGGTAATATTCAGTCACTGTTATTTCAGGCATTGTGGGTGTAGTCTCATAGCTCATGAATAGCTCAACTAGAAGACATATCCAGATAAGAAAGTATTAATACTTCTACTTCATATAGGAGTAAAGCATAAGGAAATTAACATTTATATTCAAAGGGTGTCAAAGCTGATGGTGACATTCGCATTGGCTAGCTGGTGGAAAGTGAGTACCATTTTGATTCCACCTTGTTGTCACAGGTACATCTTGCATATAAGACGAGTTGACCCTTTCCCCACCCCCTAGAGTTTTGTGCCCATTTGGTTAAAAAGAGAAGCAAGGAATTAGCTGGCTTCCCAAGATCTTTCCCAGCCTTCCTGGTGCTTCTAAATCTGATTTTAAGTATCTTCAGTCAGAATCACGCATACCCTTCATATGTCCATATGCGGAAGTGACAATTGCTTCTAAGACTGTGGAATTGTTAAATAAAGGGGGGTGAGAAGGAGAAATTTATATAGCTAAACACAACAGGCTAACAACTACTCTACAGGAAAATATCCTGTATCCAAATGACAAAACCAGCGTGGAAGCAGCTAGTGCTGAATTACTGATGTTCTTTCTAATGATTCTGGAGATCCAAACTCGGAATTCATGTGGAGCCCTCATGAAGGGTGCCCAAATGTCAATTAGCACAGGCAATGGTATTATTTCCATTTTAACCAAAGAGTCTTATAAGTCACCAACTTGTCTAGCTACCTGTTAGGAGCAGTAATTGAGGTAATTAAATCACAGTAAGGATAGTGCAGAATGCAGAATATGAGGTGTTAGCAGCAGTGGCCATTTGCAGATTCAGAACCAGGACAAAGAAGAGGGAGAGTAATTGGGAGGTAGGAAAAGAGGCCATAATGATGGCTATCTGTTATGGTATGTGCAGACCTGCTCAGGTCTCATTCATAACGTGGCACACTGTCCTATATGCACACTCATACACATCCTTATTTGGTCAGCTCCTTTTTGTTGCTTGTTAAAATTGCCAAGAGAATTTTTAAGAAAGCAAGCAAGATGCATTTCTGGTCTAAATGGTAGGAAACAATAACACCCTTATCAAGATGGGAGCATTGTTTCTCACTGGGAACATCACAAAGACTCAGATTCTATAGAAGACCCATTTGAACATGAAGGTACTGAGGTGGCCTCCTGCTGACATATCTAGCCCCTTATTCAGGTTCTTCTTCTAAGCCTCTGTGTCTTGCAGCCTGCTGAAGGCCTCCTAATTGTGCACTGTTTCAGACCAGAAAAGGATTCATTTTGTTGCATGAACAGTCTGCACACAGGAAAATGGGGGCAGAAGGGCAGCAAAGCCTAGCACCCTCCTGTAAATCTAATCAGTAGTGTTTGTAATAGAGAGGTGATGCAGCATCTTTCACCTGTGAAACTGGTGAGGCTCTGGCCCTCTGCTGTTCTGGCTACCTACACTTGGTTGTGCAGACATGCTATTGTAAGCATGTGTGACAAAGATTATGAAAGAGTGGCTTTGAGAAGGAGAATCCCTGCTGATTCAGATGAAAGAGACAAGCTGTGACAGGTCTGAGAGTCTAGTAGGGTGGTCAGAGAGGAATTGTCTCTTCCCTTTTTGAGGAAATCACTGTGTTTGCACTGTAGCTGCCAGACATGGGGGCTTTGCAGAGCCCTCTTGAGGCTTAACCTCTCAACCCCTCATTTTCTCCCCTCCCAGAATGTCCCATCTCGCACAGGTGTCTCAGTTCCTTTGCTCTGCATCTCGCTATCCATAAGATCTGTTGGTTCAGAAGGAAAAGCAGTCATTTGGTATTTCCAAGGCTGCGCTTAAAAGTCTCTCTCTTCATATAGAAACATTATGTCCTATAAATTGATAGGCATTTGCTTAGAATTCCCTGCTCTGATACAATGTATTTATACGAACTTTCACAATCAAACTATGCAAGCTCAGCATAAGAAATGATGGCCATTCTGAAGCTACCATGACCCTTAATGCATCAAGCTTTGGCAGGGGGCCCTCTGACCACTTAGTGTGAAATTCCTAGGCAAATAAAAGGAGGCCAAATTATATTTTTCATATTATATCTATTCTTTCCCTTTACTCTAGCATGTTAAATTCAGCTTTGCTCTAGGCATGCCAGTCCCGACTTCTCTTTCCATTTTCTAGCTGAGTTTTGGAATGGTGTATTAATCCAGAAACAATATAAACCCCAGTGTTGTCTGTTAATTATAAGGAAATGGAGAGTTGTTTCAGTAATCCTACTATCGTTTTGTTCTGGTTTTGCAGATTCCTTCTTGCATAATTGTGGTGCAGGAGATGTGGAGAAGAGAGGTAGTTGTTGTTTAAAACTTCTGAATACTCAGGATGCTTAAACTAGTCAGAGGAGTTAGCACGATACAAATACATGCAGGACTGACTGGCTAGATCTAAACACTGTATGACACTGTGTGCAATGCCCTTAATTTCTTGCCAGTGTGTTTCATCAGTGAGCCAGTTCCCCTGCTTGTGCCTCTGTCTGTGTTGGTTCTGCTACAGGCTCCCTGGGTTGTGCGGCTGCTGAGCTAAGCACTGTGTGGATGGCCTGATTCCCCACCCAAGGCACCAGCTGCTCTTCCAGAGCTGGAGCATTTCTGAAATAGATTTCCACATGGCTGAATGGTGTGATGCCTTTTTTTGTAGGCACAAAAGCAGACGGATGGGAATATCTCCCGAACTCAAAAGGGGGTGGGGGGGCTGGAATTTCTTTTCCTACATAAGGTATTTGGAGAGATCAGTGTTTGGCAGACATTTCCCCTGGCAAAGCGAATAAAGGAGGATTCAAAGCAAGAATCTAGAGTAAGAGTAAAGAGCTGGGTATCTCTTGAAAGCTATGGAATGTTCTGCTCATCAAAACACCCTCTGCTTTGATCTCTGACCAGATAGATGTTTGTGCTGCTATAGTATTAGTGCTCAGTAATAAATATCAATATACAAAAATGCTTTAATCAGATAGGAATTGGAAATTTAGATATTTGGAAGAAATTACAGCAGCTGGGAGCTTCCAGACCTGTGGACCTCTTTTTTTCCTTTAGGACTTAACCTGAAATCTATCTGTGTTTTGAAAATGAACCTCCTATTTGGTACCTTTCTTTCAGCTTCTGTTCCATTTAGCAAGCTTAGCAGCTCATTAGGGCCTCTTGCATTTATTTTGGCTTAAGTGATAAACACTGTAAATAATTGTGAGTCTCTGTTGGTGTTAATAATAATCATAGTGCAAAGGGCAGAGCAGATAAACCCTGGCCATTGAATGGTGTGAGAATTATGCAACAAAATGCATCCTCAGCTGCAAATTTAGCTCTAACCTCAATCAAGTAGTCACTAGCTATGTAAATGATGCTTTGTCACTTTTCCAGTGACAGTTAACAGGATGTAAAATTGATCAAATCAGATTTGTTCACAGCTATTCAGCGTATTTGGTCATCCCTCTTCAGCAGTGTACAGGGGCTGAGGTAATTAGGCAAAAGCACCCTCCCACATGCTTTCTCAGTCTCTCTTGCTGTGCTGCTTATGAGCAGCAGGTGGGGTGAATTCTGTCCCCAGACTGAACAGATGGCACGGCTATTCCTATATGGGAGTCTTTTATCTTGACTCAGTAATTTTTTTCGGGGTGAATTAGGGACAAGGAAGAAAATCCCTTTTCTGTTGGCTGTTCATTTTGGTCTCCAGTTAAGCTACTGCAACTACTGTAGAGCTACTGCAGTACTGTACTACTTGCACACTTCTCTACACACTGCCGCAGCATTTCTCTTGTCTTATCTAAGCAGTGCTGGATTCCAACATATTGCTGTAGCAGAGGTTGCAAACATGTATTTAAACTCTGATGTCACCTGTTCTCCATACGCAGCATTTAAGCATGTGGCTGCTTCTTCTGCAGTCCCTGCACAGAAGTATTTAATATCCACAATGAAGCAGTGCTAAGAATCCATTTAATTAGTCCAAATGCCACCATTCCTTCAGCATGTTAGGTGGATTTGCAGCACTAAATAAGGCTTTGTATGCTGATAGCTGTGGGAAGTGGGACCTCTGATTATGCCAAGGCCTGGCTTCCTTTCTATACAGCAAGGAGAACCCTCTGTGGAGATCATAGTCAGGCACAGAATTTCAAAAGCAGGTAGGATCCTTTGCCTGCAAATGAAACCAGACTTTTTTCCTAAATATTAGACCCAAACTGGTTCAAATGAGGTCACATAGGTACACTATAACCAAGCTATGTACATTTCTAAACATATTACTTCATCAGTAGGTATTTGAGAAAGGAGAAATGATGCCTGCGCTCCCTTTCAAAGCCTAAGCTGTCATGTTTTGCTGAATTGCCCATTGCTATTTAAGCATCTGCTAGCTTTGATGGATATTTTAAAGCCCTGTGGGAAGCAGCAGCATGTTGTTATACAGAGTAGCTTCTGCAGGGTGGTGCTTTTCTCATCAACTCCATTCTGTTTTCAAAATGTGCTCTCACCCTTCAGGAAAATGTTAGGCCACCTGCAAATGTGCTAGCTTGTTATACTTTGTTGTTCCTAACATTTCAAGTCTAGTCTGGCTCCAGTGAGGTCTGGAGTGCACTCTCATCATCCAGTTATCTAAACATATCTGGATATAAGCAGGCTCCTTCTGCATCCCCTGAGCAATGTGATGATGTGTTGGACTTATTCAAAGGCAAAATGGACAAAACACTTGGAAACGTCTGTAAAAGATCCTTGAAAGATGTGCTAGCACAGCAACATGACATACTGTCATATGCATGTACATTTGTTAGAGGCTTCTGCTAACCTTGGCTCGTGTTGCTAAGGCTCTCATCTACAGTTCTTTTGAAATATCACTTCTCATAACAGAAAACACTATCTGAGTCTGGCTTAGTAATGTCCTGTAGTTCCTATGGTAACTGGATGCATTCTCTGTTATCACAGTGACTTGCTTCAGTTTTAACAAAACACAATCAGGTGTACTGTTAAGGAGACAAACATCTTTCAGTTAACTATCTTGGAAACTGTCACTCATATGGTCCCCATCACAGAAGCCCACACAGATATTTGGTGCTGCTACTTCCCAGTAAGAAGGCAGACAGTGGGAATATAGTGATTGTAAGCAAAGGATTAAGGAGATCCCATTATGTGTAAAGATGTGGTGAAACATGACATGTAAGCAAAGGACCAGCATCCATTTAGAAGCACAATATGCCATGGGAGCTGTCCACTTCTCTTTCATGACTTACATCATAGTCATGTAACCATTGCATCTATTGGTTAAGAGTAAGTATGTTCACCATGTCCCTATTGCAATGCAAATTAAGTAAACTTGGCGCATGTCACAGAGCAGCAACAGAGTGGAGTTCTGGTGAATCTCTGTTTTTAGACGATTCAAATCACCTCAGGTAAATGAATTGATTTCTGAGTGGGATGTTACGTTATTGCTGTCACAGTGAGACCTGAAGCACTTGCTGAAGCTGAAATCATGTGATGCTTCTGTTCAACAAGGTAGCTAGAATGTGAGAAAACCCCTTTGATCCTTCAAGTAGGTCTAGCAGTGGATTGAAAAGTGTGTTTCTACTGTGAGGGTATAGCTGAATAATGCTGCCTTCGTAATTGGAGGACCTGAGGGCTGTGCAAACTGCCATCATATGTCCTTAAATTATACAATAATTCAGAGCAAAAGAAGAAACCTCCTGAAGAGAACCAGTAAAAAGGGTACCAGCTCTGAAGCTAACCAGAAACTTAAAATTAATCAGACATTCAAATGTCTGAATGACTGTAAATGAATATAATACTACAGCTGTTAGTATATCTGGGTCACTGTACAGCTCTTCAGGATCTGGTCCATGAAATGCCATTATATGACACTTTTTAATCTCCTCCAAATGTTCTGTCAAAGTGAACATCTGTATAGAGCTGTTCTGTTCAAGCGAGGTTCTATGGCCTCCAACATCATCATCCTGGAAGCCAACTGGATTTTATCTTCTGTTATATTTATATTCAGTCATTTTAAAAGCATTAATACTCTGGGTATTTAACTGGTTATGGTTCCTCTAAAAAGCATTAAACAAACCCAGCCATGTAAATGTGCTCAGCTCCCTCATTGTCCTGGGGAAATGTGTTTTACCTGCAGCATAAATTCAGAGGTTTTCCTGGGCTGTTTAACTCCTTACCTCCTGATTGACATCCTCCACAGACTGGATTATTAATGTTGCCAGGAAAGAAAGGATAAAAGCAGAAAGATCCAGCAGTCAAAGATCCTCAAGGGAAGTCTGTTGGCTTCTAATTAATGGTATTAGAGCATCATTTTGAACCCTTACCCCAGCTCTCTGCCTGCCAAGAATACTTGAGTTATTTTGGTAATCAGACATAATTCATGCAGCTCAGTCTGTAGTTCCTGGAGTGCTTTCCTCCAATGCAATTGTGAGTGAGTCTGCAGAGAACTCTTCCTATTTGCATTAACTCACTGATTGCTGACACTTAATAAGTAACACTTTGCTTTGAAACTCAAGTAGATGTGCTAAACACAAGGGTAGCTCTAGATAATGCTTTATTCCATAATATATTACCAGACAAGGCACAAATCACAAAGATTTGGTGTAGCCATCAGTTTTTCAGTACTTTCAGTCTTTTCATCTGAAAAGTCCCAGTTGTGAGGGAAAAGGTGATAAGGAGGAAGAAATAGGGGAGACCCTGGGATATCCAGTAGTGTATGCATCAGGCACTCAACTGAAATATGAGATGCTTGTATTGAAGACCCTGTTCTGGATGGCATAAATATTGTGTCTGATTGTATAACTGCGTAGTCTGGAGAAAAGGACCAAAACTCATGTTACTCTATAAATTAGTTACTGTCAAAATAAATTGGTGACCAAGCCAAGATGTGGTAGTAGAAGTCTAAGAAGGATAAAAATTGTGAGAAATGAAGGTTTCTAGATAGTTTTATGTATTTTTTATTTGAGGATTTTTTGGCTTTTGTTTGTTTGTTTTCTTGTGGTTTTTTGTTTTGTTTTCTAAGTTGTTCTCCTGCCCTTCAAATGAACATGATGGATTGAACAATTAGAAGGCATAGATAGTTCAAAAAATACAAAAAACCTGTTATTCTCTTGGCTCTGTGAGCCTTATTTGCCCACCCTCTGTAGTCCTTATAGGCCTACATCTGTCATGTCATTCCTCTATCCATTTTTGGCTCTGACCTTGATACCAGGCATCTGTTCAATCTCTGGTATATGAAATACGTTTGTGTGGCTTTTGCCAAGCTGGCATTTGAGATGGATCTTCAAAGTCGTCACTACCTGCACTGTTTCAGGTTTCTGCTTTTTTTTCTGTCATGTGTCCCCTTGCCAATGTAATGTTCTGAACTTGCACATATTTCGGCATTCATTGTGTTAATCGCAGTCCTGTACTAGTAATTGATTTTCTGTTTTCTGCTGCATTTGCCTCTCCTTTAAGAGGTGATTTCTGAAGCAGATCTTTTAAAGGAGAAAACCTTCATAGCCCAGCTGCACATCTGGACAGGCCCTAACACACTGTGACTATGGCTGAAGGTCAGCTTGTTTTAGGGAGTAATGGGCATATGAAGAAGTGGTTCATAAACTCTAATGGAAGGAGATTTTTGTTAGCAGAGGGGTCTTCTATGTTCGCAAAGGGAAAACGGAGTGAATAGGCTGTAATGTAACCTAGACAAACTTCAGACTATTCCAAACTCATCCAGCATGAGAACGATTTTTAGTTATCTGAAGTTATTGCATAGAATCATAGAATAGTCAGGGTTGGAAAGGACCTTAAGATCATCCGGTTCCAACCCCCTTGCCATGGGCAGGGACACCTCCCACTAAACCATGGGCAGGGACACCACCCAAGGCTCTGTCCAACCTGGCCTTGAACACTCCCAGGGATGGAGCATTCACAACTTCCTTGGACAACCCAAT
>JANRGW010019688.1:0-18556 GCA_024733675.1 Psilopsiagon aymara | reverse complement strand
ATACTTAAGAAAAAAAAAAAAAAAAAAAAAAAAGAACAGTTGAATAAGAGAGCTGGAAAGTTACAACTGAGTAGGTCTTCTATGTTGGGCCATAAGAGATTGTGAGCAGCATTGACCATGCAGCATGTTCACTTTCAGGTTGTCTTTCAAAATAAAATGGTAGAGAACACCTTATGTTAGACAACTAGGAATAAGTTGTGTTATGCTGGCCATGAAAAATTCATGAGCAATATTATAAAAACACTAAATGCAACAATTTTTAAAATGACATCTGTTTGCTTTGAGAAGCATAGGGGAAAATTGTCTCCAGAAGTCTGAGGAGGACATTGAAGAACAGAAGAGCCATTGATAATACAATAGAAAGTATGAGGAAAAAAAAGCTTATTTTTCTTATAAAATGAACCTAATTGTGATTAATTAATCTGTGATATTTTTATAGCCTTAAATGCAAGTTTTAGTCATCCAAGCCTTGCATACATGTAAAGAACATTAGGAAAAATGACTCAGAGAAGACATGATTAAGGCTTTCACAAATATTGCAAGGTTTTTGTTTGATTTGGTGTGAAGTTTTAACAAGTTTTTTTCTTCATAAAATGAAGAAAAATAGGCATTTGACTGGATAAGGCAAATGAAAAAGTGTCTGGACAAGATATCCATGCAACATATATGTACGACCTCTCTGGAAAGAATTTATACTTCTGTATGTTAGGATCCTAATGTCTGGAGGTGAATCTAGCTACCATCCTAATTGTACGCTCTCATAAGATGCAAAAGCCATAGGTTTTAAGATGTGGGCCACAAAGATGATTAAGTGTTGGAAACATCTTTATTATGAGGAGAGGTTGTGGGAGCTGAGCCTGCTTAGTCTAGAGAAGAGAACACAGAAGGAATCTCATTAATGCATATAAATGTCTCAAAGGCCAGGAGGGTAGTGCCAGACCTTTCAGTTGTGCCCAGCAACAGGACAAGGAGCAATGGCCATAAACTAATATACAAGAAGTTTCATCTCAACACAAGGAAGAACTTCTTTATGTTGAGGGTGGGCAGAGCACTGGAACAGGATGCTCAGGGAGGATGTGGAGTATCCCTCTCCGGAGACATTCAAAACCTGCCTGGATATATTCTTGTGTAACCTGCTTTAGGCAGCCCTGCCTTGATAGGGGGTTTGGATTAAATGTTCTCCAGAGGTTCCTTCCAACCCTATAATTTCTGTGGTTTTGTGATTTCTAGGTCAAGCAGAGCATAGGAGGCTCACTTCCTGGACAAAGTATTTCAAAGCATTAGTGAGGCTAAGATAGATAACTGCTTTTTATCCTTTAGGAGCAACTTTTTGGAAGGAACATAGATTTGGCATATATATATATATATATATGCACACTTAACAGTATGTGTTGGGTATACTGAGAATATGCCACCTGAACCAGTTAAGGGAGGAAACATCATATCTGAGATGCCTGAAAACCTTTTCACAGGACCATGACCAACGTAGAGTACTGACAACTTTTCAACATACTGTGCTTCTGTGCCAGTCACCCACCCCACAACTTCAGATTACCTTGGCTGCTCATTACTCTTGATATAGCTATTGCTTTTTATTTCCAGTACAATGATAACAAACATGCATTTATGACAACAAAATGTCTTCCCTAAGAGGCAGAGTGATTTATTTTTGTTGTTCGTGACTTGAATTGCTAGACTGATATGCAATTAAAATGTGCAGCTTGCTGTAAAGCACAGTACTGTCATTCTAGAAGAAAAACTATTGGTTGTTACCATTACCAGACAATGAAATTCATATCAAATACTTAGGTTAATCAAGGAATAAAATAAACATGAAAACAAATTAAAAAATACAAACTGCCTTTAGAATTACAAAATAGCATAGAGTGTTGGGGTTTTAATCAATTAATCTACTGCTTTAAGAAAAATGAAATAAAAAGTAGCTTACCAGAATATGGGAATAAGTGCAAGTTATCTTACTTCAAGGATACCAATAAAATTACATTGAAATATGACACATTGACAGCAAGAAAATCAAGTTCCTGGATGCCAATATACAATACTGCTGCGATAATAATGTGTAAGTGTACAGTTTCATGCTGACATACACATTTATGTCTACATACAAAATTAAAATTTAAGCCATGTGCAAATCTGCACCGTTCATTTTCTGGAAATATACTAGCATTCAAAATTCGTCAGTTGAAATTTGTTGGATGACCCACAGCTCCTTTCTTTATGCTATGGCTTCCCTTTCTGTTTTAGAGTTTATCCTCTTTGTTACTCCTTCATTGCTCATGAAGTTATTTTTCCTGAACCTGTTTAAAAAAACAGTCATACAACTGTGATCTACATGAGTGCGTCTATCTAGTGAGGCAGCGATTTTTCCAAAAGATATTTAAACTATTTTTCAAAAGCAGTGTTAAGAGAATGTCAGGAAAAAAGCCTCTGACCTCTGACATTGACTGGGCACTACATAGTTGAGCACTACTTCATGAGCTGCTTCTAAGTTTAGAGAACTGGAATTATAACAGAATGACACACTTCACTTCCAGAAAATTAGAAAATAAAGAACCTTGGCATTCACCTTATAATCACTGTTCATTTCTCAAGGCAAAAAAAAAAAAAGAAGATCTTTATGTAAAATATTCTGAACAAAAGGAATTGACCCTAAAGTTCACCACTAGTGTATGATGAAAGTAAAAGACTGAGATAAAAAGGCAAATAAAGGAGCAAAAATAAAACTGACAGGTGGCAAAAATCATACTAGAGCATGGAACATCTAGTATAAATTAAAAAAACAAGTGAGATGAGCACATAAGAATTATACATGTGCCTGTAACCACAGAGGCAACTAACAATTTGATCTGGAGTTGGAAACAGTGACATTTTATCCCCACACAATTTCATTGATAAGGATATTTATGATAATCACTAAATTCATTGTACATACAGTCATGCTGTGTTCAATTTTTATAAGTCTACAAAATCTAAAACCAGCATCAATGATATCCAAGCAAATTATTCTTTCTCACATTAGCTAATGCAACATATAACTTGTGATATAGGTCAGTGATTTTACTTAATAAGCTCCATAATTCTTCAAGCGATTAACCTTTAAAAATCCACGAGCGGCACAGGTCTTTGTGGACTGCATTTGAACTCAACTAAATACTTGTGGCTAAATCAGACATTTCAATTTCCCAGCTAACATTGGGAAGACTAGTAGATTCTTAAATATGCCATTTTGCTCGAGTCCTGTGGAAATCTTTTGTGTTCATCTTAGTTCACTAGTTTTTTTTTTCCCTGCAATTATTACAGAAACAGAAAGTTGGCAGGTGAATTCAGAGATTAATCTATTAGACTGTACATTCTTCCATTTCAAAGTTTGCTAATTTTCTTTCTCCTTTGTCAGATTTAATTTGTCACTAAAACCATGATGAAATAATTGTGCTAGTGTCTAAATTCTGTCGCATAGTTGAGGTTTTAGTGCAGGTATAAAATTGGCTTGTGGATTCAACTGACACTAGTTAATGATTACACAGTAGCACATGTTGAGACAAGACTCCTGACATGTCTAATTAAATAAAAATCAAAATTAGTTCGATCACAATTTAGTGTTGGTAACTTATCTTGTAAAATACCTATAAAGCTACTGTTTGCAAAATATTGCAGTGAACTTTAATTATTGCCCTTGGAAACCAATGGGAAGGAATTATAAACAGTGAATTGATTTAGATTCAGACAGTGAGATAATTTTTCCTTCTAATCAGTCACTACCTCTCTTAAAAAGGACGTTACAAAGCACCTGTCTGTCACATTAATATTCTATACAATGATTAGACACCAACACTATCAAAGTCACTCTAACCTTTCCGAACTCTCTTTGGCTAGTTTCCCACATTAGTCATAAAAACAGTACAAAGTCTACTTCCATTCAGCCTTTCACAGCTAGTAAAACAAATTAGAACATTTAATTCACACTCTGACATCTGTACAGAAGAGTGCAGGCAGAGGCATTCTCAAGGCTTTTGTAGAGGGTCACCAGCTTGAATTCCAAGGCTAATCCATATGCATAATGAAAATAACATCTTCCTCTCCAAAAGTAGCTATGAAAACTAAAGATCACATATTCGTATGAATATCTTAAAATGAATGGCAAGACTGTGATACCAAATTGCACTGCTGCAAGTCTTACTGTTGCAAAGACAGATTTTGAACTGTATTTAAATGTGAAGACAAGGAGATTAAACCCTAATAAGACCTTTTATTGAGCTATGTAACCTTGACAAAAAAAAAGTAGAAATTAATTTTTTTACTTGTTTTAGACACTTTAATAATGTTATCTTTAATATGTTTACCTTTATGAGAATGAGTTACTCATAAAACTAGGAGCTGTTGTATTGAGACTTTGATTTCTAACACAAAAGTGTTAGATGAATAAATAATGAATAAGATGAAATGAAGATCCATTCATATTTGGGATAATCATTTGTGATAAAATTTCTAGTGTCTTAAATGGATCAAAGCTGAACCTAGAAATCAAAATGCAATGATTGCTCTCAAAGAGAAAGCAGAAGTGTTTATAATTAAAAATATTTGCCTTGCTGTCCAAATAAAGTTAAATGTATTGCTCCTGCTAGCTATGATCTCTGTCCCCCCTTCAAGTCATGCGTACGTGTATGCTGTAGGATAGTGCTGTTCAGTGAGAAAATTCTGTCACATAGCATCACATTTCAGCAACTGAAACACTGCACAGTGGTTAAACTTTCTTTGGGTTTGGCAGGTGGTACTTTAACACTGAATTCACCAGGAGCCAACCCAACAAAGCAAAAGGAGGTGTCTAACTTAATCCTCAGATTTTCTGACTTTTTTGATGATGACAGACCATTCTGTTGATGAATACAGAAAAAAAAAAAAAAAAAAGAAATTTCATCTATGAGATGGCACTTTATATGAAGTCGATCAATATCAAACTTATTCAAAAAATAGGCAGACTAAGGCACAAAGGGATGAAATTGGTGGTTCCAAATTGTTCAGGCAGCTTGCAGAAAAAAGCAAATAGGGGAACGCACAATATTGTAAAGTGCCAAGTGAACAGTTTCAAAGGCAAGCAGTAACCATCCTGAAGAAAAAAGCCTTACATTGTCAGTTGTTCGAGAAGTTAAAATATGTGGTGGTTCCAGCATTCTGACACAGAGATTGAGAGATGCTCCATTCAAATCATCTGAACTCTGGTCCCTTAAGTCACACACACCAACCAAACCCTCTAGATGTACTCAAGGTGCCTGAGAAATTAAGCTAAGGGTCAGATGAAATTACCAGTTTAGTATTAGTCAATCATTTTTGCCACTAGACAGTCCAGACACAGCAGAAATAAACTTTCAAGGTAAAAACATACTTTCAAGGGAAAATATATTCATCTCATGTTTTCTTTCAGGGGATTTCCACATAGATACAAAAATAGTTTAATGCCATTCTTTAGCAATAATGGTTTGGTCTGAGTACTTTTTTCTCTGAGTGTGTATTTTCAGCCTGTGTCTGGTAGGAGTGGATTTTTTTTTCACCTGCTTTTCTATATTTTTGTAGGTGGACCAGTATGTTACATTTCCTTGCTGTAGGTAGCAATATAAATATGTTAAATGACTCCAGTGAGTATAATAAAGATCAGAAAAAGAGATCATTTCAAAAATCCAATTTACTAGCTGTGTATTTCATTGTTAATACCCATTAAATTATTTTTTATAAACAACATACATTAGATTGATTGCATTGTGTGGTTTTGTGGTTTCACAAAAGTTTTCTCTTTCTCCTTCATGCGCATACTCTCTCTCCACTCCACTTCAGTCTTGAGTCAGTTATAGTCTTGAACTCAGCTAGGTATGCCTCTGAGTCACAAGGCAAAATAAAATATTCAGGTGAATAGGAAATAAAAATTCACCATTAAGAGTTCTTATTCTGAAATAATATCTATAGACATGTATATTATATGCACTTTGTTAGAGAATAATTGAAAAAAGATTTCACTCTACTTTTCTACCCTTAATGAAAAATTCTACTTTAAGAGAGAACAGAAACAGTACTAAAGCATTTTCCATCCCAAAGAGACACAGGTCTCTCTAAAAAAGGATATATTAATTTCACAGGGATAAGGAAAACGGACCATAAGTGTTTATACTGCAATTCTGCATTATCCTGATCTTTCATTTCCAGGAATTAAACCTAACAGTTCCACAAGCAGTGAAAATTTCCTACTCCAGGCTTACCAGAATGTGTTGACTTCATTTTTCTTCCTCTTGGCCTCCATCTGTCATTGAAACTTCCTCTAAGCAGCTGAGACCAGATGAGGCTTGTGTGTCACAAGTTCTGCCTACATGCACCAGGTGAGAGCTCTCCTCTGTTGTAGTGAGAAGCTCAGCAGATAATTTAAGTAATTTATTGACACTCTTTGCATTATAGAGCTCTATAAAAATCACACCATTTCTTTTATTTTATGTAATTTACAAACCATAATTTAAATACAGTAAAACAATCAAGTTTATTTCTAGTGTAAAGAAAATATGCTGAATTCAGAAGTGGTAAGAAACAAAAGAAATTAAATCCATATATATACATCCAAGGATAAAGCATCTGACACTCAGCTGAAATAGCTGAAGCAGCAGAAGTTTCAGTGGGGCAGCTGAGTCAGGCTTTGAGGCAGAGAATCTGGTCTGTAATAATCAGCATTCCCGAGACAAGACATCTTCAAAGATACAATCTTCAGAGACAGTTAAAAGCCTTTACAAATAGCTATTGTAGAAAGAAAATAGCTCCAGTTGTATTGAAAAAGGGCTCCTTGCAGCTGTAAGCAGATTTAAAGATATTTATTAGAATCAAGGACCTCCACATACCTTCATTTAAGAAAAAATGAGTGGTTTAATATGCTGAACACAGTATTGTAACACTAAGATTTTTGCTAGTTAGACTGTATTAATATTGAAGGGCTTAGCTTGTTTCCACTATTGCTTTTAAACAGGTTCTACAGTTTCTTCTCAGGACACACCCCCAGATCTAAGGTTAATCAGTGAGAGACAAGTGTCCATGCAACCTTATCATCTGTGGTTCAGATCCTTCCTCTTTCTCTGCCTCCTAGAAGGCCTGTGTATTTTCTAGCTACTGAAGTTTACAAGGCAGTTCTACAGAGTTTGGTGAGATGATTTTTACTTTTTGTTTACAGCAGTAGTAGACTCCTTCTTTACTTACAATTACGCCTAACACCAGCAAAAAAAAAAAAAAAAGTCAGCAGTAAAAATCAAAAATTATTATATGCTAACTAAGCATGAAGAAACCACCTTAACAGTATGAATATAAGCTCAATTATACTGCACAGTAGCATAGTAACACTGGGGATCTCTGACAAGATGCCTGTTATGAGGCAAAAAAACCTTGTGTGGCTGCAAAGTCAGCACTCTGCTCCAAAGCAGCACACTGGGTATCTGACATCTGTGTAGGGTCAGAGCATGTACATCAGTTCTCTCTCACTTTGTAGAACCATCATTTATACTGTCTCGGAGGTACTGGGTTCACATGTGAGAACCTGTCATTAGTATAAGGACCATTATGACTTTCTCCTATTTCAGTATCTTTCCATAATAATCAACTGCAACATTTTTAATTAAGTTCCTTATCCACTCATTTTATCCCAATTTGCTTTTATGGTATATTGGGCATTTTAAAGCTTGTTATTAATGAAGGATTTTTTGTTTGATCTTCTCTGGCAAGTTGGTGAATATTAAACCAAAGAAATTAATCCTATGCTGATCACATCTAAAATTTCTTCTGTTACCAGCCTTTGTAGCCATCTTTCTTTAGTCATAGATAAAACTGTAGTGTATATGTAACAGATGAAACACATATGCACATATTATTATACATAATAGGTTATCATAATTATACCCAAGAGCTCAGTTGGAAAAAAAAAGACAGTAAAACAAACTCAAAAATATCTTTTTGTTACCAGTCTCTAGCTTCTGATTTTCTGAGCAAATAGGGCTTCTCCAGAAGTGCTTTTTACAATAAGTCTGCAAGAATGGTGAACAACGGAACAGGTTAAAGAGGTGTGTTTCATTCTTATTTTGTCTTGATTTGGTTGTTATCCAAATAAACACTTTCAGAGTTCAGCCCAGTTTGGGCTCTTCAGTAGTGTTTATGAAACTCTGACAATGGTGGCTCCAATCAGGGTTTCTCTCTCTTCGTACAGAGATGGGTAGCTGATATTCATCTAAAAGTTTAGTTCCTGGGACCTTCAGCCCTTGGTTCAGCACCTCAAAGTGACAGCGGCTGAAGTGTTCAAAGGAGCCTCTTATCAGAGGTTGAGAGGATCCATATGAAATATTTTGCAGTAAATTAGCTGTAGTTTTCTTACAAATAGCTATTCCACCCTAAATATATCCTATTGTTTCTACTTAAAAAATACAGAACAAAAATGAAAGCATATTAAAACACTGACTTCCTTCATTGAGAACTAAATGACCTTTCTTCACTAGCTCAGGGAGGATTAAGATAAAATGACCTAAGACCATTCTATATCAGAATTAAAGCATCCATACAAGCTTTAATGCCCTGTAGACAGTTTTTGATGGTTAATTTAAGTTCTCCTGAATGTCCTGTGCCTTTTTGATGTTAATGAGCTTGGTCCCCCATTACAAACCTCTTAATAAACTGTCATGATTTACCAAGGTACTTAAATATGTGGTCAATTTAAAGCACATAAGCGAGTCCATTCATTACAATGACACTTCACTTGCCCTTTAAGTTAAACATATGCTTTCTGAATTGTAGCCTGAAAGTGAGCCTGTTCACAGAGGATGTTTTGGGGACATCACAGTTACCAGTCCTGCAAGGTGCTGATCACTCTGCCTTCCTAACCATCACAAGAGCAATAGCAGATCCTCAACATTTCTTAAAAGTCCTCAGCACCTTGCAAGATCAAATCTACCTTCTATCATCAGCAAAATTAAGACCTGATTTATATGTGTCTGCCTGCCTTCACAGTTTGAGGCAATTTTGTGCTTACAAATCACTGACCTGAATTCATGTGCCTAAAGTGAATGTGAGCACAAATATTAGCTGTTATCTAATCACCCAAAGAATATTAGCACCTGTTATAAATTATGCATGCAGAAATTCAAGCTCAACTATTTGTATATGCAAAGTTAAATACACAGAAAGATCATTTCTTAAAATCTAGGACAAGATGTTAAACTCACTATAATTTATACAACAAGTACTGACTTACCAGAATTTTGAATATTTTATGTCTGGGCAACAGCATATGCTTAAAAGTGGTAAAATGTGGATTAACACAAGATTTTTCACATAAGAACAGGATAAAGCTTCTTGCCTGAATTTGGAATATTTTGAATTTATTTGGCAAACTCACTCAAAGAAGACAGTAGACTATCAATAGAGAGGATAATTTTTTGTAATTGTGTATGCAAATATTTGTGTTTAAAAATAAGATCTTTAAAATGTCTTTTCAGTCTAAGTGTAAGGAAAAGAGTCATAAATCTTTAAGAAAGCAAAACACTGAAAAGAAGCAGAAAAAATCCTTCAACTAAGGTACAGAAATTTCCAAGAGAAAGAACATTTACTAATATGAGTTTGGTCTTCTGTCCTGTCTACCTTCAACTGCAAAAGGGCAGTTATTACAGCAAGAAACTGCCAGGGAAGTGAAAATAATGCCTATTACTAGATAAGACAAGGGAAAATAAGTCTCTAGGACCTCATATTTTGGCAGTTGACAAGGAGAGATCAAAAAAGGAAAAAGAACTGAACAAATAGGGGAGGTGGAGACTTACCAGAAATCCTACGCAGCCACTTCAAAAGAAAGCTATGCTTACAAAAAAAAAAAAAAAAAAACAAAAAAAAAACAAACAAAAAAACAGACAACAAACAGGGATTCCACACTTCTCAAGCCATGTGGCTGAATCACTGGTGTCCTGCTTTTGCATCTCATTCAGCTCCCTGCTACAAGTTTGAAGCAAAAAGCTCTTAATCTAAGTAACATGATGTAATTTTAGTAGTTGCAATCAATCTGCCCATTCAATTTCTGTTGGTGACTAAGTGAAGAACAGTCTCAAGGTAACAGTTCACTTCCTTATATTCAGTCTGAAAACAGGGCTTTGACTTCAGATATCAGAGGCATAGCTGAGCAAACATGACCCAGATTCACACTTTTCTGGGCTATGAATTTTGTTTTCTTTAACACACAGTGAGCAATCATAGGTCTTTTAGAACATCTATTTAGTGACTTAAACCCACAGTTAAAAATATTGCAATAAAAATATTTTTCATTATTTGCAAAAAACTGACCATCAGAAAAAGCAGTCATTATTTTAAATTTTGAATCAGCATAGCTTTAAAACTAAAATATGAAAAAAGATTTTATTGTCTGCATATCCTCCCAAATAGTTGTCCATTTACTGTAAGGATATGCAAGTATTTCACGTCTAAACAGGAGAGGAAGAATTTAGTGTCTGTTATTTTAAGTTCAGAGGAAACTTCAGGCAAAGCAAAACACCCTAGCAATCACTAAAAGATGAAACAGAAGTGCTTCAAAGAACTAAATTTGCAAATTTCAACCTCTTTCTCATTTAAGAAAATACCCTGAAAGTCCTTGAATTTTGACAGTCTTGCATCAGCTAGCTGCCTGCAGCATTCCCCTAGGCCTGCTTTTCAGATGCTCTCAAGTTGGATCTATAGCAGGACTGCTTCATACCATAAGCACAAACAGCTTTTCTTGCATATTTATCGCATTGCTGTCTTGGAAGCTACGCACAGCACAACAGGTTTTCAAATATTGATGGAATATTCAGTTGTTATGTTATCTATCTCCCTTGCAGGACTCCTCCAAAAAGTAGTACATTTTCAACCTTTGCTTAATGTGATATATACCTGTTTCTTACTTTCCATTGCACATATTAAATTCAACTGTTATTTTAGCTTTGAAAATAACTGACCAAGAAATAAGTTCTTAAAACCTCTAAAAGACTAAAGCCAAATTTTCAAATGCAAATGACTCCATATTACTGACTATATTATTATGAACAGATGCAGATTTACCAGGACAGACCTAAATTTCTATTCAAGTCAGGTGAATTTCTATTCACCTCCCAAATCACATGGCTGGTACATCGCACGTTACTACGCAGTACAACATGACTGCATGATTATGCAGCCTTTTCTTCCACATCCATTTGTTTTAGAGATATGTCCATTCTTGACTATGGTTATAGGTGTGCAAGATAGGATCCAGTACCTGCTAAAGACACCTTTGTTCATTTCCATGTCAACAAGAGCTCAATTAAGATGTCCCAATGCAAGTATCTACTGCCATTTGATATAGTAGGATAGCTTGCTGTCCCTAATGGTGTTTAGTTGCTCCTCTTGAGGAGCTTAAGCATGGGTGTGAGTCCCAAATATACTGTCTATCAACTCTATGGAGAAATTGACATCCCTTAGTAGCTTAAATGGCATTTGCTACGTTTGGACACCTGAATCAAGCACTTACTGCTTAATCTCCCCTTCTAATCAATGAATATATGGTCAATATAGTAAAAAGAGTATGGAAAACTATTCACCCTAAGGTAGATTCGCAATTGTTGTTCAGCTGATTATCTCTATAGACTATATTGACCTCATGAAATATAATGTAAGTCCAGACATGGCTCACATGAAGATACTGACAATGAGGTACAGAATTTGTCTATATGATAACCCCAACCCCTCAATTTCCATATGTAAGGACACACATTCTTGCTGTGAACTAGGGTTCTATATTCTCATGCATAAATTATGCAGGTATCTAAAATGGGATGCATACCCATTGAAAAGGATAATTTACAAATCCATGCATATGGTGTTGCCAAGATTTTAATAATGCTTTTAATTTTAAAATGCACTTTTAGGTCTGTTTTTCTGCTTATTCCAAATTGCCAATCTTGGACACATTTCAGGGCTAAGCTTGATTTATTAAATATTAAAATATACAAAGTTTTGAGAGACTACTCTTCCTGCTACATGAGGATAGTTCTTATTATTGGACAGAGGATTATGAAACCTATGCTTTCACGAAACACTCTGTATCAAGCCAGCTACATAGCTGTCTAGGAAAGGAAAGAGATGCAAATTAGTACTTTCTTAAAATGTTGTGGCCACTTCCCTGATCATTATCTTACATGGCATGAACCTCTCTGTGAGTAGCTATTCTTATGGAAGTAGTTTAGGTGACTAGGTAAGCAAAATTTCAGTTGTCTGAGGCTGTGTGAATGGTGAGTTGGTCCTGATTGGCAGCTGAGCACCCACACAGCTGCTGGATCACCCCTCTCTGCTCCACAAGCAGAGGGGGTAAGAACATGCGTGAGAAAGCCTACGGGTCAAAATAAAAGCAGTAAATCACATCACAATTACTATCACAAGCAAAGCAAACTCAACTCTGCTTCAGTCTGGGGAATTTAACTTACTTTTTAATTACTGTTTAGAGAAAATACCTTTCCTTCTCCTTTCCCCAGCTTACCTTCCCTGCAGGCATCTCCTCCCCACCTTGTTACTATCCCAGGTTACACTGAGACCCTTAGGCCACAGCAGTGTTTCCTGCGGCTCCTTGTTCCTTACTCTGCCATTACTCCTTCCTCCATGCTTGTTTCCTCCTCTCCAATATAAGTCCTCCATAGTCTGCAGCAGCTCTGCAAGCATTGACAGCTCCACCATGGAGCACCTCATATGCTCTCCTATCATTGATTCTTTTTGTTTCAGTTTTACTGTCCACTTTTAAAGAAGTTTTCCCAGAGGTTCCTCTTGCTAGGCTGAGTGGCTCAACTGTGGCCTATTGGCACTGGCTGGAACTGTATCAAACTGGGTGTGTCCCACATGGGGCAGCCCCAGGCTCTCCTCACAGATGTTGACACACAGGTCCCCACTGCCACCACTCTGCTACTCTGCTGTTTATACCTAATACAAGAAGATGTATCCCCTCTAAAACAGCTTACTGTCCATTTGCAGAGGTGAATTGGCAATTAGTTCCCCTTTGGAGGGTACAAGGGCCAGTGAAACTTAGTTCCCTGGAGTCTTTGACCCTCTGGGGCAGTGTGCAGTACAAGGCTGCTTGTTGGCCTCTTAGGAGCCATCAGTCCAGGACCCTGGACTTATATGGTGGCAGCAAACCTGGCAAATCTCAGGACTAAGCATGGTGTGAGCTACCAGCACAATAGCGTAAATGTTTCTTCCTTTTTTTTTTTTTTTTTCTTCCTGCTATTCAAGTTCTTCACTGGCCTTGTTTCTGTGTCTGGCTTCAATTTTAAAACACATATTGTTTAATAGGACTGCTTTGAAGAAGCTGCAGAGCTTTTACTGAGAAGCTTGGGGTGAGAGCACCCACTGTGTCACCTTGTCTACCTCGGGGGTAATCATTTCAAAGGATTTCAACAACCTAGTCAGGCGTGATGTCGATCCTTTCCTGACCCACACTGACAACCCATAATCAGGCTGTTTTTCTCACGCATCTCTTCCACTTCAATCTTAGGGTTTCAAAACCTCTCCAAGTTGATGTAAAAATATCTCCTTTGTAATGTCTTTACTTCAGTCTCTGCATGTCTGTTAGCTAGTTTAGCACCAGTAAAATATTAATCTGGAGCTGTTGTGCTGAAACATATTATCTTCTAAGTATGGTCTACACTCAAATATTTCACTTATTGTAATTTTATCTCGAATAGTGGGACTTCAGTCTTCCTCTGCAGCTCAGCATATACTTTGGAGTTGCAGAGCTGCACTGATCAGAAGCAGGTACTGGAAAATTATAAGGAAGCCCAACAGAAGTTAACATATGTGAATTTTAGGTAAATACAGAAAGGAAAGTTACCGTATATAACTTTACCCAGTGTTTCCTACATTCATTAGAAGGGTGACAAGGAAAGTCCCCACACACACTCCCACTACTGTCTCCCAGTTAATATAGCAGAACAGCACCTTGGATCCTTTCTTATGTTTCTCTGACAGCTTGGAAAAAAATACATGAGAAGCAATTGGCTATTAGTCATCTATGAAATTTCTGCTGTTAGAAATTACAGAGAGTGGATAGATGAATCCATCTACCAACTTTCTCTGCAATTGGCCCTGACACCTACCTAGTGAACAAGAGAATTTTTGTGTACTAAATACATTGTTCGAATATCTTGAATATTTTTAATATTCATAAATACAATTTTAAATTTTGTGAGGCAAAAAATTAGAGTGAACTCCATCAGGTGGAAAGTTGGTAAACACAAGTATATTGGAATTGTGATTGCAAATATAATGTCGAAAGTCTAAAGACAACATTCAAAATTCAAGGGTTTAAAAAAAGTTTTTAAGAATAATATGTCAGGATAATTAAGTTGAGGTTTCCTTTTTTTTTTTTTTTGTTTATTTGTTAGTTTTGTGGGATTGCACATTATTTTAATGAAATGTACTTGAAATTGGGGAGAAAATTATTACCACTGAAGGTAAATATAGCATAATGTTTCCAGCTCTGATATGGTGTAAGTGCAGAATTATCCAGCAGTAACTGTTTATTAATTTGATTCTTTGCATTCTAATATTTATTAGATTGCTCACTTACCATGCACATGAAACTACAGTTTAAATTTATAAGACTACTTTGTTTAACCATGCATATGCTAAAAGGTGCAGGTATATTCTATTCTGATGCACACATGATTGTGATTACTCAGTTTATCAAGCAAGAAGTGAATCAACAGTGTCACTACGTTTGTTTTAGGCTGTCACATTCTTCCATTGTTGCTTTCAGAGTCCAATGGTTTCTGAGCTAAGAGGGCAAGAGCTTAGACATGCTGACCAGTGAAGCAAAAATTGCTTTTTGTCATTAAAATCAAACTATCCTGAAAAATAAGGATTCGCTTTCAATAGCATTTTTTTTTTCCTTAACACAGGTGTTCACATGCATCAAGCTACCTTTAATATGGGTGGTTTAGGATTTTGCAGAAGCACAACAAATTTATACAGCTGTTAACAAAGCACAGAGTGTATACTGATTCTCCACTAGAGCTTGTACAAAGGGAAGGAATTGTCAATTTCTCTTTGATAATAACTAGTTATACTTTTCTTTGTAGTGGCATCAAATCTGCTGCCTTTCTTCAGCAGTCTCAAACTTGTGACTTCTCTTTACCTTTAAGATTTCAGTACAGCTGCAAATATTTTCTGGGTTTGTGCAGTCATATTCTTTTCTATTCAAAAAGTGCTATTTCAGTTTTCCCCCAGAACTGTGAAAAAAAAAAAAAAATCATAAAATGACAGAAAAGTGTCCATTAAAAAAAAATAAAAAAATTAATCATTTGCTTTCAGAACTTAAAGGTCATCCATTACTACTGATATTTGTTCAAGAACCCTTTGTCATAGCAAGATAGAAAAAAGCAGATACTGTATTTTGGAAACAAGATTTGCTTCTTCTTTTCTGCAGCTGCAGACACGGAATTTATTTGTTCAAATATGACAGCAGCATAGAAATTATAGATACATAACAGCTCTGTCTCAATTCCACATCTAATCCTCATGATATGCTTTGATATGTTAAGAGCTTGCTGTGTTACCAGCACTTGGTGGGCCTAGCCTTGAAACAGAGTTCAGAATAAAAGCATTTCAAAACAGGAATATGCATGTAAGAGTGTGCATGAATGGGATGCCCAAATTCTCTGAGTAGGCATTTTCCCAAAATTGATCTCGGTAGAGGGGAAGACAATCATCAGCCCAAATAAACAGTAACTGTGGAATTAAGAAAGCTTTGTGGACAAAAGAAGACAATTTAAACAAATACACAAGTTAAACACAAAACTTTGTAGCAGACAGGAAAAGAGGGAAAAAGGCAGCAATGGTGTTGGCATCACCATGACAGATGTGGCTCTGCCTGGGCTTGGCAGCACGTAATCCCCATGGGTCACTGTCTCTGCTCTCAGCAGCTGCCTCCAGCTCATTCACAGCCAAAATGGTGGCATTCAGAGGCCCAAACCCTCAGGGAGTAGGGTCACCCACCTCTGGGAGGATGGGGTCAGAGAGTGCACTCATATCTCTAGAGCACGGGGGGCAGGCAGGATGCCCAAATGAGGAGGGCCTGCACCACATGGCCTCTAAAGGGGTACATGTGCATTTATCACTGTGTTGAAGATAAAACAAGGGATTAAGATTTATTTGGATTATAGAAGATATTTAGAAAATGCTTTTGTCTGTTGTATTGCTATTATTTTCTATGATTCTATGATTCTATTGATCCTGATTATGTAGTTCACTGATTTTCAGTTAATTACACCTCATTAATAAATCAGTTATATCACTTCAATCCTGAGTGCAAACTACGTGAACTGAGCAGGTTTTCCATGGCAGGGCGGCTTGATCTGCTAATGAACATCTTTTAAACTGCGATTGAACAATTTGGAAACATGAATGATTATGTAGCAGCACGCACCACTGCTTGCTGCTCTGGTGGCTATTATCAGATACTGTAATTTAAATGAAGTCACATGAAATGAAAAGTATTTTGCTGGCAGTTTTTCTTCTCTCAGTTTAAAATTTTTATTTGATTTATTTTGGGGGCTGTGTTTATTTTTGTTTAGCTCATGCTCTCTTCCTTGCTTCTGCATTGTAGTCTTCTCTCATTGGTTTGCTGATGGCAGAAAAAGTGATAAATTATGTTTGGTATAGAGAGATGGTCTTCTGCAAGTCAAAGATGATCTGCCTTTCAGTTTGTGAGCTACAGCTCAATAAAAATACCTCTGATTGGTTTTGAAATTATTTCCAGCACATTTGATCACTTTCATATGCTTGAAAGTCCAAGCACGTTAACCACGCTTCGTTGTTTTCATTGAAGAGTAAATGGTAACTGAAAATTAATAGCTAAATCACTCCACTGTGTGCTGATATCTACAAAAACGAGTGCATGAATTAACTTGACAAGTCCTTTCTAAGCCAGAGGCAGATCATGATCACCAATCATAATTTATGGTATGACTTTAAGCCAGAATCAAAAGTAGTTTAGTGAATTCTGAAAGAGATATAAACAAAAATTTCTATTTCCTGAGACCTTTAGGTGAGCTTTAATTTGAAAAATTCATTTTATAAACTGTGAAGTTGAGGTCTCTACTGGCTGAAAATACATTTAATAGGCTAAATACTATGGCAAACCTTAGTAACTTAATTTACCTAATCTTCACTAAATGTGTAGTCTTAATATTGATCCTGCTTTTTACCTACAACACTATCAAACTGATCTTTTGTATGAGAAAATACCCTCTGGAAGGTTAGGCCTGAAATCTGCTATTTAAAATGACTTAATTCTTTCTGCAGTTACGTTATTACGTTCAGCTTTTGCAAATATATGCTTCACATATAATGTCCGATAAGTGCTTTACTGTAGCTTGCTATTTGTTCTCGTGCTTCTTCAGCTTCTAAACCTCCTCTTCTATTCTTTCCTTGAAAAATACTCTGCCTTTGAATACTGAAGGTGCAAGACATTCTTTATGTCTGTTATTCTATACCATCTTGAATGTAATTCTTATTTTGATCCTTTTATAGCACAAGTTTTGTCAATCAATATGAACTGGTTCCACTACATTCTGTGTGATCATTTTTCAGAATTCATCGTTTTATACTTTTCATTGCATAGACCATTTGGGATGAAAAATTGCTCTGATAGAGTATTAAATCGAAGTTACAGAAGTTACTGCTTCAGAGATGGTTAATATGCCAGCCTTATTTGAATGGCAACCTGCCCAATACTCGTGGATTGATTTACAATTTAACTATTATCCATATTTGAGCAGCTTGCATATATTAATTTTTCAGTGATAACATTATAATACATCAAATGTTTCTAAATATATACTCAGCTTTCCAGACCAGGGAATCAGATCTTCATGTTTTTGATGTACAAGTACAGATAAGTATCCAAGGAGGACTGAGGTCAGCTGAAATGAGTGCATAGTGGGAATGACTGTTTCCTTCCTGGGGACTGACTACATGGTGGGGGGAGAGTCAGCTTTAAGACTAGTCTGACAAAAATCCCAGGCAACTGACAAAAAGTATCAGGTGCTACAGAAACATTTGACACTTCTTTTATAGTTATTGGAATGCATTTTTCTGGAACCTGATTGACCGTGTTTCTTAATTTTGACTCACCACAGGGGACACTTATTACCATTATACTCTATGCTATCTACCCTAGTTGTGCATATGCATGTTTTTCATTTTTATTAATCATATTAAACTCAGGATTAGATATTATCTCATAGCAATTACATACATATGCTAATTATGTATTCTGTAAATTAGTTCTCCAGGTTAAAATTTGCTTCAAAGTTAAATTGATTGGCCTATTGTCATGGGTTCAGCAGTATCAGTCATTTTTCTCCTTCTTAGTAGCTGGTGCAGCACTGTGTTTTTAACTTGTGGCCTGGGAACAGCGCTGATAACACCAATGTTTTGGTTGCTGCTTAGTACATTTTGGTCTGGCCAAGGACTTTTGGAGCCTCAT
>JANRGW010019687.1:0-35355 GCA_024733675.1 Psilopsiagon aymara | reverse complement strand
AATTTGTCATCTTGCGATCACTAATCTGGCTTCTGTTTCTTGACTCACCTCTTCTTTACTTAACAGTTTAATATAAATCAACCTCATCTAAGAAATCTTTTGGGTTGATTCTGAAGACTTGAATGCTCTTCCTGTTTATTCTTCTTGCATAGACATCTCAGATGTCTGGCATGTTTGTCCCTATTCTGTCCCCTACAAACCTCAGAAAATTTTGGCTAAAAAATCAAGTTATTTTCAATACTCAACTAGGAGCACATCGGGGGAGCCCAGTTTCATGGATTTGCTGGGTGCTCACTGCCAAAACTCAGCCTTGCTTAGAATATGTCCCATTTCAAAAGTAGAGCTGTGCAACATCATCAGTTTTGGACTTATCAGCTACAAATCTAGAGTGAACTTTAGTCTTTTGTTTAAAGTTATCTTTCTTGCAAAACAACTATGGTTTAAGAATCCAAAGGCATTTTTTAATGAGTCAACATGAAGGGGAAAGCTTCAGCTTTAATAGAAATTTATTTTGGTAATTAGTGTCTTTTGAACATCTTCTGTGGTTCAGATGGAATGATATGTGTTCTATGACAAGTTTTCAATAACTGTATTCTGAGTAAGTTTTATGAGGTATGATTTTGAATGCTCCAGTGGAATGCATATGATGACTCTGTCCAGCTAAGCCAGGACAGCATAGGTAGTAGTCCAGTGGGTGTCCTAGCTCCTTTCTGGGCAGAAGATAGAATGTTTCTAGGGGATAAACAGTAAGTGGCCGCCTGTTTCTGCTGACCCAAATCCTTTTGTGGCTTATTTGTTACACAACATTGGAAAGAAAAATTGACTTTTTTTATTGCTCTTTTTTCTCTCCTCTTATGTATTCTTTGGAGGGAAGATTTTTGGCAATGCAAGTTAAAGGTCCAGTACAAATGCAAGTAGGGATGGGTTGAAGAATGGAAGCCAACAAGGGAAGTGGTGAAATCCAAAAGTCAAACTGCACAAAAATGAAACTTCTGCCAAAGGGTAGTTTTATCCCTTCTGCTCGTAATAGCAGACTTTAAGCAGTACACATGTGGATGGTTCTGTATGGAACCTGGAAGTGATTACTTAAATGGGAACATAAAAGGACTATATTTGTTCTTTTTTTAAAGAAAAAGAAATGGAAACTTTGCAATATTTATAGTAGTTCATGCCAAGTGGTCTTGTCATCAGCCTCAGTTTGTTTCTTTTTCTTTTTTCTTTCTTTCTTTTTTTTTTTTTTTTTTAAACTAGAGAAGATTTATGAAGATGCAGATTTAAGGACAGATCTCTGTATGGAATAGCTCTTTGAACACAGTTATCTCTGTTGCTCTGTTGTCTATCCCCTTATGATAAATCTAAATTTTAAGATTATTTTTCCCTTGATTTTTGGATTGTGGCAGTTATTTTTCAACATGTTACTTATTTACACCTTACCTTATTTTTTCATGTGAGTGATTCTGTCATCACATCAGGTTGCATAAAGATCTTCATAGCTACCAAGGCAATTCAGAATGGCTGACTTGATTTTCAAGCCTGTGAGTTTTTTTCAAAATTCGGTTGTATATGGTTTCCCTGTTTCTGCTAAGCTTACATGAAAATCATTCTTATCTCTGTATATCTATGGTCAGAAGTACCTTTTAAAATATGGCTACAGGTGCCTTCAGGTGCCTTCTCTCAAGTACCATCCTATACTCTTGGGACAGATCCTGGGATGTCATAGTCCAGAACTGTATTTGCTGGCAGGCCTTGTGTAGCAATCAGTGATACATCATACTTCTTCTCTGTTCCTTACATGTCTAGTGAAAATTGGCCCCATTTTGCTTCCTTGATCTTCGAGCTGGATTGTTTTACTTCTTTTTAAGGCAGTTTTACGAGCAGTTTAGGGGATTTTACAAAGAGGAAATTAATGCAGAGTAATAAAAACAATGTAATGAGAAAAATAAAAATGTGAATGTGAAGCTTTATTAAATGCATGTAGCTGCAATGTAAAGTGTGTGGGGTAGATTGAGGAGGCCTCAGTTTACAGAAAAGTTTCTTGGCTTTTGCAGCACAATCTGGAAAGCTTGCTGTAAATATGCTATGCTTGTGGTTCCTTGCTCAACCAGTGGCGCCAGGAATCAGTCCAAAGGAGGGGGTGGGGGAAATTTGTTTCCTTTTTTTTTCCCTAAAAAATTACTTGATATTTCATTACATTTAAGTTTTAAGTGCTATTGTTCCATATTTGAATCATTATGGGCTTTGAGGTATGCCTTGCTCTTGAGAAGTATGGATATCATCAGGATCCTGTACAGCATGTGTTTCTGTATCTCTGCTTTATTGCATGTTTTGACTCTCTGCCTGGGACTTAGTTATTAAGTTTTCCTTTCTGCTGAAACAGAAGTTAATCTAGTTTTCACTTCAGATCACACAAAGACACTTTACTCTGATTTTAGTGAAGTGCTGTTACAGAGCATGTAGCAAAAGTGCTGTGGTCTTGCTCTTTTGTGCAGCTCTTTTGATTGAGAAGATGATTCTTGTGATAAAAACAACTTACAGTTATGGTTTCTGTAATTATAGTATCAAAATGGCATTGACCACATACCCATTTTGTTGATTTTAGTTTTTCTGCCTGAAAGATATTTTTCATACCTGCATTTTGCTTTTTAAAGAAACATATGAGGTAGCATAGTTTATTCCAAGGTCGGACTATGTAAAAGGGATCAAATAAAGCTGTTAAGAACCAGCTCCTATCAAGCAGGAGGCGAGTCTTTGTGCATCTGGCAACAGGCTTGTGGAAACAGGTCAAAGGATGTTGGTTGCCAAAATGTAGTTTCAGAGGGAGCTTTGGCCAAGGTCATGGAAGAGAAGTCTCTTGAGGGTTACTGAGCATGCATTCACCTTAGGAGCTTCATGAGCCTGAAAAAAGTTTGAACCTGGAAGACTGTTAAAGGGAAGTGTCATGAATCTTGTTTCTTAGAGACAGGGCACTGTGCGAAGTGGTCCTTTGGTCTAATGCAATGTGTCCAGTTGTACATTTTCATGCCTTTGTTATCAATTATCTCTCACAAATGTTAAGTGGAATAAGTTATACATCTTGCTCCAGGTCTGCACATTAAGGGGTCATTAGAATTTCCGGAAGCTATTAAACACCAAGAAACCACCTTTAGCTCAGGAAGCCCTTCAACTGCTGGCTTCTAAAAGGTGTGAGAATATACAATATATTCTACCTGTTGTGTCCCCCCCATCCCCAGTTGCATTATGGCTGTTTCATTGCTTCATTTCCTTGCACATGATCAAATAAACTGCTGTGAATGTGGGGCGTCAGTTAAGAAAAATAGTGTTGAGTAAGCCTTTGCTCAAAGACAGAATATCAGATTCATGATCCTCAATATAAGATTACATATAATATGAAAGCAGTACTTATTTTACAATACCTGACACCACTCAGTAGTGAGAAAATCAGCAACACTGGAACAGAAGACACATGTATACCTACACATCCCTCCACATACATGTGCACCTTCACAGTTAAAGACGTGCACCCCTATACCCATGTGCCGTATACCCACACTGCAAATACCCAGTCATCTATACTCTGTGTACACATAACCCTCCCACACACAAACCTTACATTCAGAAACGCACCCCAAAACATATGTGCACGCCTGACCATACGTGGATGTGCAAGTGCACACACATACTCACAAACATCTGCCAGCTTTGTAAATTAGGCTTCTATTTAGATGGAAACGTAGGCTTTACATTTCATGTGCTATTGAGAGTTATGTATGCTACAACTACATCTGTATAACCCCACTGCCTTTGAAGTTTAATCTAGGTAATCACCATTGATGGGAAGTGTTCAAAAACTGTATAGATGACTTAGTGAATGGTTTTGGGTGGACTTGGCAGTCCTGCTTTTATTAGCTTGTTATTATTTCTCACCTTCAGTTTCTGTCACCACAAAAAAAGTCATCTTATGAACATGAGGGATTTTTTCTGAAGATACAGTGTGATCATAATTTTTATCTGAGCCCCGTGGTTTTCTTTCAACTAGTAATTTTCTTGGTCCCAGATTAGATTATGGTGGTTTTGGAAAGAAAGAAAAAAGAAAAGTGAGATTAAGAAAGAAAAGTTGTATTCTTTTTCCACGCTAGTTTGTTTGAAGCTAAGAATGTAGATTTGCAGGGACTGCTTGCTAATTTTGCGCATTTGTTTTATGGAGACCTGTTCTGTCTGAAGTACCTATCTCAGGGGAACAGACATGGTAGAAAACTAAATCATTCAAATTAAAAAAAAAAAAAAAAAAAGTCGCTTTTCTGTCCTGCAGGCTTCCTGTGAGATCAGGTATCTTAAAATAGTTAAAATGTTGTTAAAGACATGTAAATCCTCTGTTGTCCAAAT
This sequence comes from Psilopsiagon aymara, assembly GCA_024733675.1. NCBI lineage: Eukaryota > Metazoa > Chordata > Aves > Psittaciformes > Psittacidae > Psilopsiagon > Psilopsiagon aymara. Next base: position 30,972 of record JANRGW010019687.1, on the reverse strand, counting down.
AATTTAATATTGTTATGAACTCGTCATGCACTGGTTCTCTTTTTTGCAATATGTGAAATGATATCCCATACACACATCAGTCCTGTGGAGAATTTTGCATTTCCTCTTCTAGGCAATAGCATGCAGTGAGTTAGCATTACTGCAGAATTCTGCAGAAAGAATTCAGCTATTGTAGTACAAGCAATACTCTTGTGTAGGAAGCTAAACTGCAGAGGGCTTGGTGGGATGAGAATCCTGGTCTCATTTTGTCCCGTGTTCTTTTACGTGAAGTTGCTTTTCTGTTATGTTACCCAGTATTTAAGATGTGGTTCTGTAAGAAAAACAAAAGTCACCTTATTTTTCAGTGCTGCTTTATTGGGTGTTTTCAGAGGCCTCATTTGTCTGCTATGAACTTGTTTTGGACATCTTCCAGTGTCACAGATTAGCATTGACACTATAACTGGAGGGGTTATTGGGAAGGATCTGTAGGCTGAAGGGATCCTCAGGTTGTACAAGTTTGGCATAAAGCCTTGCTGAAGACAATAGGCATGAGTCAATACATAATAAATGGAAAACATGGAATGCATCTCTGAGTCTTATTCTTACCAAATAAGTTCACTCATACAAATGCTCTTCACCCTACAGAAGAGCCACCTGTCATTGTCAGTGTATTATATGCCCAATAGGTGTTCAGCATCTTTCATCTAACCTTAGTCCTACGGGTGAAGTTACTATGAATCATATTAAGTCGTCAGTCCTTCGTATTTCTTTGCTGTCTCCTCTCTCCTTACTGTTTTCTTTTGTCTTTTTGTGCTTATGTTAAGATGGCATTGTAAGGGAAGGTTGTATCAAAGAGATGGCTCTTGTATTTAGATCTGAATATGATAGAATAACATGGTCTCCTGTGACACAGAGATTTAGAAGCAGTATTGAATATTTGATAAATGGGTTTATGTGGTTTTTTTTTTTTTTTGGTATTTAACTTTCACTCAGCTACTGAGAACAGTATTATTCAGAACTTTGAATTCATCCTCAAATTAATAAGTAGCAAATGAAGCTAAAGAATGTCTGAAGTGTTCATAGCAATCTTTGCTGGTTTATTTGTGTGTCTCATGAGTTCAGATGCTTGTTGGGACTGGTATTTATCCTCAGAGAAACAGAATTAAATAATGCATTTTAGAAATTAAAAAATACATTGATTTCGTGGGCAGTTTCTTCATTTCAGAACAAAGGATATTTTTTATTTTCTAGCAGATAAGGAATAGAAAATGTAGCTTTCTCTTTTGTGAACTCCTTGTGTGTCGTACAGCTAGACTTAAGAACTTAATCATAGAATCAGAGAATTATTTATGTTAGAAAAGACCCTTAAAACTGAGTCCAACCATCAACCTAACACTACCAAGTCTACCACTAAACCTTGTCCCTAAGTGCCACATCTACACATCTTTTAAATACCTCCAGGGACAGGGACTCAAACCACTTCCTTGGGCAGCCTGTTCCAATGCTTGACAGCCCTTTAAGTGAAGAAACTTTTGAAACTTCACTACAGCCTCCTTTCATGTGACTGTAGGGAGCAATAATGTCTCTCCTCAGCCTTCTTTTCTCCAGGCTAAACAATCCCAGCTCTCTCAGCTGTTTCCTATAAGACTTGTGCTCCAGACCCTTCACCAGCTTCACTGCCGTTCGTTGAACCTCTCAGATGTGCAAATAATGCCTTAGCAAATTTATTAGGTATTTTCTTTTTCCAAGCATCTTTTTCTGCTTTGATTCCTGGGCTTTGAGTAGCTACTCTAAGGCTAATGTTCATGGCCTCTGTGGCATAGGCTGTCACAGACGTTGTTTACAGCAAATACTGTGTTGGTGGCTGAAATACTGACTCAAGCATCATCAGGATGTTGCTTGCACCAAGCACAGTTCTTACATTGGGAATATTGCTGTACCCATTAATCAGATAAATAATAATCTGCTTTCACAGGATGATGCACCTGAGGAAAATGAACATCCTCCAGCATGGAGGATAACATGATCGTGATGACTCCCATGTGCTGTATAAGCATTAATGCAGTATATATGTGCTGTTACAATTCATTGTCTTACAGAAATAGTTCCATCCGCTTTGGAGAAGTCTCAGGTGTACAGGCAGCAATACCCTTATGCGGTTGCTGCAGAAATCGTAGCTGATGAGTGACAATGATTGATGGACATGCTGTTCTTAACTGCAGCAACCAGCAGGCTCTAAAACTGTTACCAGTAAGAAGTTGGGATTAAAAATGGAGGATGTCTATAACCACAGAATTTTGGACTGAGTCTGACTTTACTGAAGCTGTGGGTGATTCAAGGGTGAGTGGAGCTGTAGCAATAATGTTTGTTTTCACAATTCCTCTCATCATGTTAATGTCAATAGATTAAAAAAGAAAAAACAAAGTAAACTAAAAATCCTCATGTGTCCCAAGGCTCTGTTTAAATATTCTTGAAACATTCACTTATTTTTCTGGTTAAGAAATACACCTGTTTTCTAAACATTTCTATTTGCTTGTATTGTTAGTATGGCCATCAGACCACACCATTTTGGTTTCCAGAATAGAGTTTCAGACCTCTCTTACAGCTAACCTACTGCCCTTTTCATCTGCCTAAAATAAGGCTTCATTTTTCCTTCCTAAATCCTTGTAATTTCTTTCCATAGGCTTCTTTCTCTTACCCCTTCTCTTCCTCCTATCTTTAGTTTTGGCTTTAAATCTCTCCTGGTCCTTGTTTGCATCACATTCCAGGGATATCACTACATTCTCTCTTTACAATAAGTTGAATTTGAAGATTATGTAGTTTCCACTTTTTCCAGATATAATAAGTGGCTTAAAAAAAAATAAAATCAAATATTGTCTTTACTTTCAAAGCCCTTCATAAACGAGAGGTTTTATTTCTTCTGTCTCTTTGTCTCTAAAGGGTCAGTAATATATTACTACTATGTTGTTTTCTTTTCCCCACAAGTGCGCTTTTTTGCTATATTTTTGTTCCTCTTCTCAAGAGAGTTTCATTTTCCCCAGTTAGTCTGTATGCAGTGACCTCTAGAAAAAGACAGTTGATATATTAATTCTTCTGACAGTTGTATTTCCTTTAGGTTTCTACATCTTACTTTCTCTGAGATACTTGTGTAGGCTGTCTATTGTCTGGTGTTAAATCCTGAGCTCCTTAGATTAGCGATAATATTTATAAACTTTCTTTTTCCCTGTTCTTTCTCTTCAATAAAAAGCTTAATGTTGCAAACAATTAAAAAATCATGGTGACAACTGAGACATGATACTATCAGAAATGTGTCCAATAAAAGCATGATTTAAAAAAAAGCCCTTCTTCTAAGCCTGTATGAGGGTGGCTTCTCATAGGTTGTCTACATTACCAAACTGAGTAATGCATAACGTCATGGAAGTAAACCTTTTAAGATAAATGAAGGCCTCCAAGTATCAGTTTAAGAAGGCTCGTGTTAGTCTGAGTTGTGTGCTAGACATTCATCTCCCAAGTGTCTGTCCTTTGTGTTAATACTTCAAGAATCCTTTTTTTTTCTGATTCTGTGTCATTGTAAACACAGTTGTTATAAACCAGCTCAATTCTGTAACTTGATACAGATTTGGCATAATGGTATTCGTGTCCTTTCTTATTTAATACAACTCTGAACTACTTCTAATAGTGTACTCAGTTCTGGATAAGTTGTTAAGGAGGCACAGTTTCACATGTCTTTCTGCAGCTGTATGAAATTATAGGAAGTGTTTCTTTACAGGGATAGACTTGCATATTCGCTTCATCTGTGAGTAGTCAGAAGTGTGACCTGAAGAGCTGTGGAGATGGACCACTCACTCTGTTCTGCTTCCCCTGCTGAAGCTATTGGAAACTGTTAGAAGGTCTATAATTAGGAGGTTTTTTGCAGCCTTATATATATAAAAGGCTCAGTGATAAAATTGTTTTTCTGATAGCCTAGTAATAAGAACATTTCAGTATAGATGTTCACATCTTGCTTTTTTCATGGGAGTTCATTTAAGCTGTTTGCCCTCTGTTCTGCAGTTCTTGCTTAGACATATCCACCTAATTTTTCTATGGCTGCATTGTTGATGACTATTTCTTTCATACATCACTGGTTTTGCAACTGTTCTGGCATTGCCTTCTCAAATGATTCTGCTCCAAAAGGTCTCTGATAAAAATATGTCCAGACTCTTATGATGTCAACTCCTGTAACCTAGTGTTAAAGATGTGCTTTTCAGGGGCAGTGGTAGTAGGCTGAACACACATATGCTGTAGGCTGTAAGTAGCAGGGGGCAGCAGTGGTGCAAAGCAATTCCTGAGAGAGCCATGGATGGACCATGCAAGAGCAGGACACCACTGAAAGATGACAGAATTTGGGCAGCCAAGGCCAGACCAGAAACACCCCTGAGAGACTGCAGCCCATAGGTGGCCCATGCTGGGACAGTGGCAGCAAGGAACAGGAGGGTAGAAACTCTCATCTGAAGCCGCCACAAACTCCTAAGCATATGGCAGCAGAAATTCGAAGTACAGGGTAGGAGACAAAAGCCATTACTTGCACCTCTTCAACTTCCCATACTGCCTGTCCCACACCAGGGCTGTATGAATGGATTGAGTTTAATCTGCTGTGAAAATCTGGTAAATTCAGACTGGGTAAGGAAGAGCGTGTTTCTTTATGTAAGTGTGTGCTTAATAGTTTATGTCCTTTTTCTCAGTGCTCAAATCAGTCATCGGAGGTTTGTGTTGCATGACAGTAGATTAACTGAAGTAAATATCACTAACTACAGACAGTTTTGCTGCAACAGGTTTTTATTCTGAAAAAACCCAACATTTTTTTCACAAAGTGCAAAAGTCAATGTACAGGTAGAACAATAAATGAAGTATGACTATGTAGCATGATTCACTTTATTCTAGGCTGTTGATGATTACAGAAAGTTTCAGGCAGTGAAGTGTAACTCTCTCAACTCTTCCCTCTGATTTAGCTGAAAATGTCCTTGCTCACTGCAGGGGTTAAACTAGATAACCTTTTAAGGTCTCTTCCAACCTGAACTATTCTATGATTATATGTTTATATGACCTGTACTGGATTTTCTTCATAATTCCTCAAGTCTGGGAAAATCCCATGAGAGCATTTAAATATGTAGCTTAATGTTGAAGCACTCTGCTTTTGGGTGCAGAATGAAATGAGGTTGTTTAATTTTAGTTTTCATTTTCTGTATTAGAGATACAAGGAGTACTGGCAGCATGTTCCACCACCAGTCTCCCTGGGAGAGCACTGTGTGGTGTCCTGCACTACCTCTTTGGTAGCTTGATTGTCTTTCTCTTCTGGGGGGAAACAATTTCCTTCTCTTCATTAAAGGGTAGTACTGTGGTACATTGCAAGATGTGTACTAATTGCAGCACTGTTTTTTCATTGCACTGATCACAAAGGATCTTCTGCAGTAAGGTACAAGGTTTTTTCTTAAATCTCTCACGATACTGTGACTTTGACAGAAGAATATGTGATAGTGCTAACGTGGTATGGCAAAATCATACCTGCTCATGGTTTTACTATTATGGACATGATTACTATTTAATGAAGATGTAATGAATAAGTGTAAGGAGAAGAAAATTAGTAAACTATGTAATATGGTACAGTAACTTCCTTGTTTGTCTGCTCATCCTCACAAACCAGTATTAGAAGTATGGTAAAATCCAGGACCAAATCTTAATCCTTGCACCATTATCTGAAGTCTAAACTTAGCCTTTGAATCCTCCTATTTTAGCCCACCCATAAACAGAGAAGTTGTTGCCAATAGACATAAGGCAGAACAACATTCTTATGTTGAACTGGAAAAGCAATCATTTCCTGGCAGAGAACACACTTGGTCAAGTTATAAAGTGGTTTCACTTGAACAGAGCCCATGCTATCAACTTTTATTAGGGCACTGTTTATCTTGGGCCTTGTGGGAATAAAGAGAAATGGAAATTTGGGTAAACCCTTTTGCTGCATCTGAAGGTTTGTGCCTTTATGAACTATGGAACTGGGAAGAAATGTTATATTTAATTTTGAAATCACTTTCTTTTCAATTCAGAAATAGCCTTTTGTCAAAACATTCTGTTAAAAAAAAGAAGACAATAAGAAGAGTAATTAAATTTCAGAAGGCCACTGCTGCTTTGGTAGATGGGCTTTAAAATTACATGATGCATGTATCTGAAAGGTAAGTTGCATGCTTTTAGAAAGAAAGAGGTGCTGTATATAACTTTAATTCCAAAACTAAAAGCTCTCATATATGTGCTCTGAAGCAGTGGGTTCATGTTGTTGCGAAGTAGCTGAGGAAAAAAATGATGTTTGGGATTCACAGGGTCTAGCTCTTCAACTTATTCCTCTTCACCCCCATGCCCAAATATCATCACACACAGCCAAGATTTTCATCTTCAGGTGTGTCTTTTCTACAGATGGATCTGCACCAAGAGTGCTGGGATCAGCTCATAAACTCAGTGGGAGTGAGCTGTGACTTTTCAGAGCAGTGTTTGGATGTCTCCAGATTAACACTCCTAGAGCTCCAGTGCTATGAGCACTGAGCAGAACCACCCAAGCTGGTTTTGCACTGAATTAGCCCTTACTCAGAACATGTTTAGTTTTGATGTTGCAGTTCAGCTGATGTAACGCTGCTGCTAAAAGGGTCAGTCACGTTTTCCTCTGTCCCAAGCTGTTCTGCTCTGGTGCTGGTTTTGGACCAGCATTTTTTTGTGAAGCTTAGTCAAACCAGGACCCTGTGGCTGGGGTGATACGCCTATCACCTTCTCAGTCAGGCAAGAAGTATATCCTGCTTGGGTTAGTCCACATCTGCAGGATCAAGTGCAGAGCACACTGCAGGCTTCTTATTTCCTCCTTATTCTGGTGTTAATCACTATGGCTCTTGGTGGTCATATTCTGCACTGTCTCAGGGACTCCTTTTTCACAGCCAGTAAGTTGTAACAGGGATCAGCTGGAACGGAAAGAGTGGAAGTCCAAATTCTTTATGAGCTGTTGAACCCAAGGGGAAAAAAGCAGGTTTCCTAGGACTATAAGGAACCTCCTGTATCATTGAACAGTTTTCTGCTGTTGAAGGCGCTGTGCCATGTAGCCCCTTTTTAAACTTATCGAAGCCTGTATGAAAAACAGCTAGTGTTTTCTTGCCTAAGCTACTCCCACTGGAAAGGCTGTTCCAGGACTTGATTGCTTTAACAGGTAGGAATCTTCAATTTTGAGCCTAAGTTCATCCAGTGCTCATTTATATCTGTTTATTTTTGTGCAAGCACTTATTTCTCATTCTGGGCCTACTCTGAACTTTCCGTGAAGAGCAGACATGAATTCTTTTCGATATTGTTTTGCTATGGAAATCAAGCAAACCATGTTTCCATGTATTCTGTAAGTACTGCCTCTCAATTCCTTTTTTGCATCTATTCTATTTTCTGTTTCATTCTTTAACGTATGTGATATTAATTCAAAGTTGTATATAAGATATATAACAGCACTAGCTGTTCTGCAGTGTTGTGATGTTTCACCTGATATGTTTAGGGATTTTGTTTTACTGTTTCACATCTGTTTTACTAGTGCATTCTCACACATCTGCATCTCAATTAAAGGAGTTCCCAGTATACGTGGAATTTTACATTAGTCTCTAATTCTGTGATCTCATGATAATGATATTGATTCATTCCATTTCTCTTTGCAGACATAAAGGTCATTCTTTTTCGGCATTTTACAATGCCATCACTGTGCATTGAGATTAAGTGATTTCAGCATCAAATGTCTGATATTTGCTCCAACATTGGTCCTAGCTCCAGTCTGTGTGGGGCCTCCCTAACAATCTCCTGCCAGCATTAAACTCATCTTGTCAGTACTTATTGCCAGCTTTTTTTCAGATGCTGTTGTCTGATCATTTGTCTGACACAGTGTATAAATTTCCATATATCAAATGCTTTCCTTAAGCTAAGCTAAAAGACATTTTCTATGTCTTTTAAGTACTGCTATGAGAGAAGAATATCAGGTAAAACTGATAGAATTCTTCTAGGTTCTATGTTACAATTTGTTTCATTTGCAATTTCTCTGCATATTAATTACTCTTTTCTTAAAAAAATTGTTCTGAAGCCTTGCCCATTAATGAGGTCCTGGGCTGAAAATGTTCAGATCACGTTTTGGTTGCTTCTGATTATTTACACTCTAAATCCTAGCTGCATTAGGCACAGTCCTATTAATTACTTCTTTTCATATCTGATTGCTTTTAACCTTAGAAAAAATGCAACTTATACTATCCTATCCAATACTATTTGTAGATATTATATTTATTATTATATATCAGTATGCTATATTACATTATATATTTTTACTTATTATAGTGTATATAATATTATAACGTACTGTCAACTAGCTATCATATTATTATACATTTATATATGATATTATACATTATATAAGTAATTATAACACATTGTTATATATTGCTCCATCCCTGGCGGTGTTCAAGGCCAGGCTGGACATAGCCTAGGGTGATACAGTTTAGTGGGAGGTGTCCCTGCCCATAGCAGAGGGGTTGGAACTAGAAGATCTTAAGGTTCTTTCCAACCCTGACTATTCTATGATTCTATTCTATGATTTTATATTTGTATATTATTCCTACCTCAGTCTATATATCAAGGGTAATTGCAAGGCCTCTCTTTTTCTTCTCATCCAGAAAAGGAAGGTAAGCAGTTATGATTGCCAAAGTAAATTTGATCATAGTAAGGGTTTTGTTATGCTGTGACATTGACTTGTTTTGTCTCTTGAGTTAGTGCTGCTATGAGTCAGTCTGCTGTTTCTTGAATTGGTGTCTTCCTTTTCTCCTGTCCTTTAGAGAAGGGAAGGAAGGTGTCTGGAGTGTAGGTAACCCTGCAAAACTGCAAAGTAATTTTCACTTACTGTGTTAAGACTAGCATTATCTTGGAGGAGCCAGAATTCCGGAGCAATATTAAGTGAGAAGGTTTTCTTAAAAGCATTGTGTCCTGGGTTCAGCAGTAGCAGTCATTTTTCTCCTTCTTAGTAGCCGGTGCAGTGCTGTGTTTTTGACTTTCACCCTGGGAACAGCGCTGATAACAACGATGTTTTTAAGTTACTGCTCCGTAATGTTTACTCTGATCAAGGACTTTCAGAGTCTCATGCTCTGCCAGGGAGGAGGGGAAGCCAGGAGGAAGCAGAGACAGGACACCTGACCCAAACTGACCAAAGAGGTATTCCATACCATAGCATGTCGTGCCCAGGATATGTAAATGGGGGGCAGTTACCCAGAAGGATTAGATCATTGCTTGGGTCAGGCTGGGTATCGGTTGGCGAGTGGTGAATGGTTATATTCTCTCCGTTTGTTATTTTCCTTATTATTAATGGTGGTAGCAGCAGTGGCTTGTGTTATACCTTAGTTACTGGACTGTAACATGAGTTCTTATCTGAACCCATGGGAGTTACATTCTTATCATTCTCCCCCCAATCCCTCCGGGAGCATTGGCAGGAAGAGGGGGGAGTGAGTGAACGGCTGTGTGGTACTGAGTTACTGTCTGGGGTTAAACCACAACAGTTCTGTTTGGTGCCCAACATGGGCCACGGATTGTTGAGATAACCACAGATCTGGCCAGAGTGTGTCTAATCATATTTGTGATAAGCATTCATTGTTTTGGATTAATAGTCACTCACACAATGGTGATTTATTGGCTCTCAAAGTTGCTGCTCTTGATCTCACAGTTTCAGCATGTCGTACGTTACTTACAGCCAGTATTTGCTGTCTTAGTGTTTATTGGCTGGGAACCTTGGGCTTGTACTTTATGGTAATGACTTGTAATACAATAGGATCATTGATCATGAAACTGATCTGGCTTGCGTTCCAGGTGGGGTCACCTCCTCTCTACTTTGGGGGGTATACAATGGAAGTGTTTAGCAATTACACGTCTTTTTTCCCTCCTTGGGTTGTCAGCCTATGAGGGAGACATTCCCACACACCCTAGTGACAAGTTCAGCAGCTGCTCAAAGTCTGATTACAACAGATAATGCAGCTACACCAACCCCAGTGACAAGTACAGCAGCATCATTTGAGAATTCTGACGGTTCTGAATGGCCTTTGGGTACCCTTGAGAACTGCCTGCTGATTGTGATGGGGGTCAACATGCTGGTACACATACAGTCTGTGTTTTCCCCATGACTACTTTGTCTGATCTTGAAAGGTATGCAGAGTCATGTTTGGGTCTTGTCTAGGGTTAGACGACAGTATAGGAGGACCAAGATATTTTCTCAGAGGCCGGACAGTCATGAGTGGCAGGGTGTGTGGAACAGTATGGGCGAGTCTAGGCCAGGGGGCCCCTCCATTGCTTTGGAAGCGTTGGAGATGGAAGGCAGCTGGATGGAGTCCCCAATGACAAATTGCAGAAAGTGCTGAAAGGGAGGGTGAATTATTTTTGGCCCGGTGGGCCCATGACACTTCAAGCCATCAGGGCAGAGGTGGAACATACAGATGGACTCATGATCGAGGGGTGGACTTAGCAATGGACACTACTGCCCAAGTTATTCATGAGTGTGAAATGTGCTGCAATTAAGCAAGCAAAACAGTTAAAGCCTCTTTAGTATGGAGGACAATGGCTGAAGTACAAATAGGGGGAGGCCTGGCAGATTGACTGCATCAGACAGCCCCTCCTGCTCTGAAAGACTGTAATGAGAGATGGAGCCCGACATCATGGACTGGATGGACTCAGCAGCTTTATAGGGATTGGTCCATGCACTAAGGGATGATCTCTCTCTCTGTGTGGATGTATATATATGTATATATATAAGATAAGAGAGAAGGTATATTGAAAATGTGGGATCTGAGCATGACATGAATGGTATGGAATAAAGAGTGGATACTGTCCTGGGTTCAGCATCAGCAGTCATTTTTCTCCTTCTTAGTAACTGGTGCAGTGCTGTGGTTTTTACTTTCAGCCTGGGAACAGCACCGATAACACCGATGTTTTTAGTTCATCTCAGTAATGTTTAGTCTGATCAAGGACTTTCTGAGTCTCATGCTCTGCCAGGGAGGGCACTGACGGTACTGAGTAATTAAATGGGCTTAAGCCACTACACATTGTCAAAACATGGAACAAGGAAGACAAAAGGAAGCAGTGAAGCTACTTCTACAGGACCAGCAATGAAGCCTTTGTAGTCTGTTTCATCCAGAATTGTCAGCAGTATACAAGATCTTTACTGGATGATTCATCTGCGTAGCATTAGATTCATAGTGTTTGCCTTCCATGTAGTAACAGAAAAGGTTTTGCAACAAGCACAGGCATATTTTTATGCCACAGCCTGCTTTGTACTGAATAATCACAAAGGTCTTTCCTTAATGTTTCTTCATCTTTGTGTGGGTGTGGATATATTTCATGCCTTTACTACCTTGAGGGTAAGCTACTACTATGTGCTGTGCTTGGATCAAAACTGAAGATTGCTTCAGTTGGTGCAAAATGTAGTTCTCAAGTTCATGGATTTTCATCAGTCTTTTCATATGCATTTCATCAAGTAGATCATCTATTTTTAGTACAGGTGGCTGTTCCATTTAGTGCTGTCATTTATCTTTGAACATTCATTGTGTCTCTGCTTTGGATACCACTGAATTGGATCCTGCTTGTGTGGGCATAGCTGAAGTGACAGAAAAGATTTTCTGTGGAGAGGAAGGATAGAAATCCTTATGCTAACTTCACTGATGGCAAAAATATATTGCCTTGCACTGCTTTTAAAGATATACATTTCCTTATTTGGAATACAGAATAAAAATAGACCCTCTCACCTGATTTTGCCTGTATCCTACTTATACCAATGAGTGTTTTTATGCACTCGTCACAGTGCAGGGCTCTTTGGGCAGGTGATGAAGTGCAGTTCCAGGAACTCTCTGGCAAGATGATCTTCATGGGAAGACTGTGTAGTTTTGTGGCCATATCCATTTCTGGCAGTGCTACTCTGTGCTGCAGCTATTGCTTTCTTCTGTTTATTCCAATCTCCAGAGATCCCATCAATCAACTGGTACAACAAGGTGTGCATCTGGATTGGAAAACTGATTTGTGTTAAAAATAACCTTTTATTTCTCTCTTTTGCTGGGGTATTTTTGGCTTGGTTAGTTGCTTGATCCAAATCACAGCATGGCTGGATAAACAGGTACACTGCTATCACAGGCATACTGAGAAAAAGAGCAGGGGAGATAAAGAGTGGCTTCTGAATGAAAGGTCTCTGAACATACTTGAGAAGGGCTGGGATGAAAAGCAGATTGCACAGAAACAGTTTTGTGTAAAACAATCTTTTCTGTGAGGTGGGAATATATTTTGCTAGGTCGTTGCGGGTGGGAGTTGCCATTAATAGATATTTATGAATTGAAAGGAGCTCAGAGGAAAGCAACAAAAATGATCAGACGCTTTGTATGTCTGTACAAATGCATGAAGAGGGTTGGCTAGATGTGAGTATTGTGAGGAAGTGATGGTGATGTGAGCAGGTGCAAGCACATAAATACTCGTGGTGAAAGCATCACTGATCGTAGGTGATATGATAAAATAATGAAGAGCACTGTTAGGAATAGTTTCTCAAGGAAGGTTCAGGTTTTTTGGAACGCATAAAACTGAGCTGGATAAATACTAGAAAACACCGTATGTGCAGTAATTCTCCATTGGTGGAGATGAATGTCTGTGATCTGTTACATGCTTACATTTCTTAGCAACTGTGAACTGTAGGTGGCAAATGCTGTTGAAGACCATGACTGAATTTCAGCTGGGAAATTCAAAACAAATGCAGAATATGCTGTACAATCATATTATTGGCCATGTCTTCCACTTTTTATCTGTTTGCTTGCTTCTTCATATTGCAAGCATTCCTTCACTACAGTCAGCTGTGAATAGGATACTGTGCTAAAGTCTGGTGAGGTTTTAGGCTTGTAAGCCTTGGAAAGCAACTGACATCAGAGATCAGTGTGTTATATCAATGTTAAGCTACATTATCTGCTTATAAAGGGAACCTGTTTGTGTAAACAGAGATGCTGGTGATGGGAAAATTCTGAGGCAGGATTCAGCAAGTTTCCTGATGATGGTGAAATGATTTGTACCCTTTCAGTTGTTTGTTATAAAGTGAGAACAGAAAGTATAATCCTATGATGAACCAGCAAAACTGATTTTCAGCCCTCTGTAGTGTATAGATACTTGTCAGTCTTTGTGCTCTAGACTTTGATCTTTTCAAGCAGTATGTTTGAAATGACGATCTCATTTCATTCTCTTTCTGTTTTCCTTCATTATGTAATCAAAGCATTTATTTTGTTTTTATTTGCAACAGTAAATGGTGGTAAAAAGTACAATTGCATTTAATGTCCTAATGTTTCGTTTCAGTCTGTTCTTCTTGAGTTTTTAATAGTACAAATATTAGAGATGAACTTCAAGGGCAAATCTTAATGAAATTTCGCCTATATTTTAGGCTTTTGCCCAAATTTTGATTATGCCTGGCTTTAATTATGCTGAATTCCTGGAAGCTGCTATCAGACTGTCTCATTCTCAAATGGTAAAAGTATCATGAAATGAAATACATTGTGAGTTTATGTCTGTATTTGAATGAGTACTAGAAAAATTAGTTTGCATTTGGTTTTTTGGATCAAACTCTTCATTTCCTTCCAGGCACTGAGGAGGACTAGATGTTAGGCTTGCTTTTTAACCCGTCTGTGTTAAATATGTAATATGGAGATAATGGCTTGAATATAATTGGTCATTTTTTATGTGTTGTTGTGGAATTTGCAAATCATCTAATAGTTTTCCCTTTTAACAGACTTTTTAAAGTACGAACATGGAATGCTGCCTCCCTTGAAGGCTTCATAATTTTAGATTCCTCACTTTCGTCAAGCCTATTTCTTACCCTTCTTGTGTGTTAGCTGATCCTGCCATCTTCTTACTTTAAAACCTAATTCATAACATGAATTGCATTGTTACATGAATTATCCTACTAATATTAACTTGTTATGAAAGCCCGTCCCAGAGTGAACTCTTTTGACTGTATTCTCTCCTGATTTTCTTTAAAATAAACATATATCGATGGTGCTGTACAAGAACAATCTATTTTGTCCTCTTTATGATTGCATGTTGCTGGTCTAGCTTGTATGTAGAAGGGTGAATGGTGAAATGTGTCCTGACTTTGACAGCTCCACCATCACAGTTTTCTTAGTCTGATATATTTTAAATCCCCTCAAATTTCCATAACAAATGAAAATGGCAGGTTTCATTTGTATTTTAATGGTTCTTGTAAGAAATAAAATTGCATGAGTTAAGTGCTGCTGGTCAGATTAGGATGCAGAACCTACATTTTATGCTGCAACTTCAGTGCTTTACTACTAAGTTCATGACTCATGTAAACCATAAAGGATGGTTTGGTTAGTGAATAAATAATCCCACATGACCTTTCTCTTAGACTTCAGCCCTTCAGTCTACACTTTGATTTTACCTTTTATATCCAGAGATTTTAAAGTAAGCGCCACACAATTTTAATTTCACTGAACAATAGAGACAGCTTACTGAAATGGAAGCGTTGTTTACAAAGAAGTTACTTAATCATGTTATATTTCTTTATTCAGTGCTAGTCCCAAATCCAGCATATTCTGTAGTGGTATATTATGAATAATCCTCAGTGCTGTATCTGGTTGAGGATATTTGCTCTATATGATTATTACACTATTGTTCATGAAGCAAGCTACTTGTAATTATGAGATACAGACAATTAGGTTGATTAAGCTATAATTTAATGTGAAAGAGCAAATAGAAATATAGTATTTTGATATATGTGTGGTATCTCACACCACATGTTCCTGAAGGCTGGGATAGTTTGCTCCAGTAAGATGCAGGTTGCACTTTTGTCATGCACAAATGAACTTATTTCTTGCGATGCAACTGATAGTGCATTAATTGGGTAATACTTACAGATCTTGGAGGAGAATACTTAACTACATTTCTTAATTAAACAGCACAATGAAATTTCAGGGGATTGACTTCTTCCCCATATTCAGTGTACTCTGAACTCTGCTGCAGCTAAACAACAATTTCAGAAATCTGTGCTTTGCAAAGCTTCTGTTGCTTGTCATATGTTGTTAAAAATTACACAATTGCATTCTGTGGCTCTCTAGATCTAAAGCACATGCAATTTTTTTTGCAATGGAAGGCAGATAAACCCTTCCATTGAAAATGGTTTTGGTATATATGTACAGGAGACTACTGTTTGGCTGTGTTGTTATTAAACATGCTTTGATTGAGTCTTAGTTGTGCAGAAGGGGGAAAAAAAAACCCAAGCCATGTCTGGAAAACAGCCTTCAATAACCTTTGCTGCCAGAATAGCCCACGAACTAATTGCAAACACATGATAATATTTATAAAGAACAGGGCATGGGCTCAGAAAGCGACTGATCTCCTGCTCTGGTTCAGCATATATGAATGACAGCCCTTAGTAACCACGTTCCCTGTCAAAGCAGGTCTGCTTCATCAAACTGTGACAAAGTACAGCTGCTAGGCAGGCAGTGAGCACCCCAAAATATTTCAATGTAAGTAGCTTATGCTAAGAGGAACAGATTCTGAAAAAAGGCCAGTTACCTTGCTAAGAATTGAAAATGATAGCTTACTTTTAGTTTCACCATCTACAAGTGTGTTGTCAGAGGCTGGAAACTTGAAAAGAATTTTAAAATCTTCTGTATTTCTGTTATCTTTCAGGTGTTACTTGATGCTTAGCAAGAAACGTAATGCTGTTATACAAATGTTGGCCTCTGCACAGCAGGGCCCTGACATCATAGCATTAAAGTATTGAACACACAGTTCATTTTCTCTTCCCCGGTGAACCATTCTCCAGAAGGATCATTTTTAGTATAAACAGAACTTGGAAAGGAAAAGAATAAGAATTAAAAAAAAAGATTGTCAAGATTCTAGTTATTTTCAAGGAAATAATAGTTCATTCAATGTGTAAGGGCTGGGGGATTTTTTTTTTTAAATGTAGTTATAAGTAAAATAAATATGAGTCATTCACAACGTCACTGTTGAAAAGTGCACACAACTTCCATTCTTAGTAGTAGCTAATACATTTTGAGGACAATTCTAACTCATTTTTGGAAAAATTGCACAGATTATTACAACTGAGGGGTTTTTTTAACAAGTGCTTGGAATTTTGGGTGCTGTCAAGAGCTGCAGTCCAGCTCTATAAGGTCTTTTAGTTTCTACAGAACTACTTCTGAAATCTCGGGAGAATTGGAGATTTCGAAACAACTCTTAATGGTATTTGGCATTTTTCAGCTACCTCTGTCATCACCAGAAAGTACAAAGTTACTTTCACATGTTTAAGAAGGGTTTTGAAGAGAGAGGGATTCAAGCTGTTCTTTTAGTGAGGGCCGTTTTATTTTATCCCTTCTGAAAAATCTGGCCTGTTTGGACTATTACTGAATTTCCTTACCGTTAAAAGACAAATAGAATGCTTCCAGTTTTGCTGAAGATATGAAGGTATGGTTTCAGTCAGAAATATGAGTGGTCAATGGTTCAGCTTTTGTTTTGTTTCTTTCTCTTATTGCTTGTAATTTTTCATCATGTGTGTGATGCAAGTGATGGAGTTGAGACCACATTTCCTGCAGGTCTGAGGAACTGAGAGAAAAATGGCATTCAAGGGTTTGAAAATAAGAGAACACAGTTGTCATTGTAGATCTTACTACAGCTCCTATAAGTTCTGGCTTTGTAATGCAAGCTTTTCTAAGAGCTGGATGAAGTTTCCTTGTTGTGCGTATGGGTCAAATTCTGTCATGACTTCAGGCTTGGTAATTCTGCTATAGTCAGTTTACAGAATGTGCTCTTGATTACTGCAGACGTTTCAAAAGCTCTGGAAAATATATAATTTTAGTGCTTATAAATATCTAAGATTGAGAACTCAATTCACTGTATGCCTAATCTGTGTGTTGTATTTCTGTTTCTTGTAGTGTTTGAAGCAGCACTATAGTACCAGGAATTCTAGTGCCCCATGTACTGCCAAGTCAGTAGTGGTTATTTTAATTATTTTATTATTTTTGTTGGTAATTCTTAATATTACTATAAAATCACAGAATAGTTTGGCTTGTAAGGGACCTTAAAGATCATCTAGTTTCAACCTCCGTGCCATGGGCAGGGACACCTTCCACTAGACCAGGGTGCTCAAAGCCCCATCCAGCCTGGCCTTGAGCACTGCCAGGGTTGGGGCAGCCACAACTTCTCTGGGCAACCTGTGCCAGCACTTCACCACCTTCATAGTGAAGAATTTCTTCTTAATGACTAATCTACAACTTCACTCTTTCAGTTTGAAGCCATTCTTTTTTGTCCTCTTACTACATGCACTTGTAAAAAGGTCCTATTCAGCTTTCTTGTAGCAATCCCCCCCCCCCCCTTTCGGTACTGAAAGGCTGCTCTAAGAACTTCCTGGAGCCTTCTCTTCCCCAGGCTGAACAAGCCCAACTCTCTCACATCTCTTCAAGGGAGTGGTGCTCCAGCCCTCTTATCATCCCTGTGGCCCTCCTCTGGACTTGCTTCTAAGGGTTCACATCCCTTTAGTATTTGGGGCACTAGAAGTCCAGGTAGGGTCTCACAAGAGCAGAGTAGAGGGGCACAATCACCTCTTTTAACCTAATGGATGCACTTATGTCCAGCATAAAGTTTGCTTTCTGGGCTGGAAGTGCACACTGGTAGGTCATGTTGGGCTTCTCATCAGCCAACATCTCCAGCTCCTTCTCTGCAGGGCTGCTTTGAATGACTTCTCCACCCAATCTGTAGCTGTGCCTGGAATTGCCCTGATCCAGGTGCATGACCTTGCACTTGACCTTGCTGAACTTCATGAGGTTCACACAGGCCCACCTGTCAAGCCTGTCAAGCTCCCTCTGGATGGCATCTGTTCTGTCCAGTGAGTTGACCACACCACACAGGTTGGTGTCATCAGCAAAACTGCAGAGGGTGCACTTGATCCCACTGTCCATTTCACTGACAAATGTTAAACAGCACCAGTTCCAGTACTGACCCCTGAGGAACACCACTTGTCACTGATCTCCATTTGGACACTGAGCTGTTGACCACAAGTCTTTGAATGTGACCCTCCAGACAATTCCTTATCCACTGAGTGGTCCGTCTGTCGAATCCAAGCCAATTCAATTTAGAGGCAAGGATGCCATGCAAGACAGTGTCAGATGCCTTCACAGTCCAGGTAGATGACGTCAGTTATTCCTTTTTTCAACAGTGCCATGGCCCCACCATAGAAAGCCATCAAATTTGTCAGGCATGATTTGCCCTTAGTGAAGCTGTGTTGATTGTCACCAGTCAACCCTTTATTGTCCATGTGCCTTAGCGTACTTTCCAGGAGTGTCTGCTCCATGACCATGCACTGAGGTGAAACTGACTAGCTTGTAGTTCCCTGAGTCTATCCCATGGCACTCTACCAAACAGATCCCTGAAGAGCCTGGTTTCTGGTCTTCTGAAGTCCAGTGTAGTGAGCTTGCTGCATGCCCCTTACTGCCCCAAGGGATCTCAAACTCCACCCTTATGTGGTCATTAAAATTATTTATTGTTTATTACCAAGAAGTTCCTCACTGACTTAATTGCCTTTGTTTCTGATAAAAGTTTGCATTAAGAGTTCTAGAAGTTGTACCATAACAGACCTTCAGGGCTTTTATTGGTGTGTTGGACTATGTAGTCTTCAAAAAACTCATGATGTACTTTTGGCTTACTGAGAATCTGATAAATTTTCTCTCTGATTATTTTGAATTTTGGATGTATAATGATTCAAAGATTCGGTGTATAGCAGAGGAAGAGAAATAAATCATCTTCACTATTTGAGCTTGTAGAAGAGACAAAATACTGCATTTGTTGAAACCTTAACTTGGGTCACAACTGAATTTCTCAACACACAGCGAACATTGGTTAAAGCAGATGAAAGCAGAATTTCTTGGATAAAAAGACCAACAACAAACCAAAAAATAACAAAAAAATACTTTTATTCCATCAATGTTTGGAATTAAAATTAATAAAAACAAAACTCTCTGAAAAAGATTGGGTATTGCATTACACATTATAAAAGAACAATTCACGTTTGTCCTAAAGGATGGATACCGTGCCTGTGTTAGAGCTACGAAGTAATATGACAGATTCCTCCCCTTCACGTAAGTGGCATCTGCATCAGGAATCCTCACCTACATGAGGATCCTCACCAATACTGAATGGGAGTTATCTAAAGCTACTTTAATTTTGGTTGTAAACGTCTAAGGTTTTCTTTTTCTTCAGAGTAACTGATTTAGCTTTTTATTTTCTACACTGCAGTCCATTTGACTACTATTGGTAGTTTACTTAAAGTCATTTCTACAGTGAACGCTGTCAACACTGTGAACAGTGTCAACGCACACATAAACATAGGGCCCTATCCATCAAGATTTTTTTATCACGTTATCCATATTTATCAGTACTCCTCTGTTGTTTTCATTTCCCACTTGCCTTCCTTTGTGCCTGTTAATACTGGGTAATGTTTTTCAAGATTGTTTTTCTTTAATGTAAAAGGCATGAAGCTGGTGGTGAGAAAGTGGAGCAGGAAGAGCACTATCAATACGTAATGTATATATGTGGAAAATAGAAGAATCTGAAATAGATTAGTCCGGATCTTTAGAAACAAAAACAGCTTTCACATTGTTTTGTGAAATTAATTTTTCTTTTTCCTTCTAACTTTTGCAGTTAATATAGTGCAGCAGATGCATAGCTATTGTTACAGATGAGGAATTTCTCCCTTTCTTATAGTAACGCCTTGTGAGCCACGCTGTCATTTGGAAAGTAAAAGCATTCAGAATTTTTTAGACATTTTTAACATATTCTGATTGTTAAAAATATTTTATAGTCCTTCAGGAGTTAAAGAAATATTTTATTTGGGAGTCCGTGTTCTTGAGTCAGTTATGCTTTCATTCAGAACTTCACATAAAGGAAGAGGAAGGTGTATCAAACATCTGCATGCTCAGAATACTGGAACATTCTTTGGAAACATGATCAGCTTTAAGTTATGCATTAACAAAAACATTCCCAAATTCAGTTTCAAAAACCATTTTATAAATATTGATAATATTATTCAGTACCGTTAAGCACTGTTTGAATTTCAGGGTCAACAGCTCTGTTATCATTATTTGATGTTATCTCTGGCAAAACAAACCCCCCCCCCAAACCCCCTGTAAGCAACACAACCAAAACCAAACCCAAGGTCCCCTCCCCAGAATAAAGAACACAGAAACACCATTCCAGAGGAATAAGTGCTTCTTTTCCTGATTTTTGAGTAAAATGAATTTATTTAGATCTGAAAGTTTTAGATCTGTTACGCTGTAACACTAGCTTACTGTTGTGGCACACATCTGAACAGGTAAGAATTCATTGTAAAGGGAGAAAGTCATACACATATTTGTTGACATTCTTGGAAAAAAGTCAGACTTCAAGTATGACTGGGAAAAGTATGATTTTTTTAAAAAAGGTTTTCAAAGACTGGATTCATTTAGTTTGGCAAAAGCTACAAAAATGAATATGTATTTAAAAAAGCAAAGACTTAAGTGATCACAGCTTTTGGCGCTTAGGGAGAAGGAAATGCCTTTAAAAATTCCATATTGCACCAGAGTTCATTCTCTGCCTCCCCCCTCTTTCTAGCTCATATTTAATGTTGTGTGGAACATCTGTTTAAGAAAAGTAAGGCTAGAAACAAATTTGTTAACCCTTCAGCTGGTAGATTTCCATGTTTTTTCTGAGATGGTGGTTTTCTTGGGGGACTACTGTGTTTTGGGTACCTTTTACTATTTTTACCTTTTTCTGCCTTCCTGTCACCACCTTTATTTGTTTTTATTTCATATGGAAAACAAGAGTAATGAAAGAAGGACATATTGCACAGTTTTTCACTGCTTGAGGAAGAACAGAACGTACCATAGAACTAGTGAAAAATGGGTGCATTAGGTATTCACCGAGGGTCAGTTTTTCATTTTTGGCTCTGAAGATTATTCTTTTTTATATGGAGAAAGAGAAGATATTAAGTAGATACTCTGAAATACATATTAGTTATATTGAACTAAGAGTATTTAAAATGAGTTTTATTAAGGTCTCCTGGATTGCTATTGCATGTTCTGTTTGAATGCCAGAGGAGACTCTTGTACTTAAGTTCCTGAACCTGCATTTGCTATTTTGTTACTGTTTCTTTGCCATTCCCCTTTTTCCCCAGAACTGTCCCTGTTTGGTCAATACAATTAAAGTTATATTGGTGCTACAACTTAATTACAGTGCTCCTGGGTTTTTATGCTTAGTATACTTACATGCTTGAGAAAACATTGAAAACATGAGTGTGATGGTTCACCGAATGGAAGACCAGCATGACATTAGTTATGGACGCTGTCCACAACTGTCAATCCATGTTTAGTGATGACTATGCAAGAAAGTAAAACATTTTAAAAAATATACGATTAAACACATTAATTAGTAGAAAATGCCACATGTTTTTATTTCAGCTAAAGAGCTGCCTGATTTGTTTTATCTGGGGGTGGTGGAAGAACGCTTATTATCTCAAGTACAGGCCAAGTAACCACAATAAACTCACTTTAGCCGCTGTATCTGAGCCACATAGGTTCCGGGATCAAGCCAGTAATGTTCTTACTTCTGATTTATGTTTACCAAACATTTAGCTTTATTTCTCAACTGAATGTGTAAGGCTCATTTGTACTCAGCTGGAGATGACTTTACCCTTCCCATCTGCTTTCAGATGTTGCAGCATTCATGTTCCTAGGTACTTCTTCTCCTTGTCTCTTTTTTATGGTCTACCTGAAAACTATTTCTATTGTTGTTTACTGGATATTGGAGAAAAATAGTCTGTCTCTGAATACCAGGAAAGAAAACTGTTTTTTGCTCATTTGCACATGCCAGTACTCCAACCAGTTTTAGCTGTGTTTGGTCAAACCATTTTAGGTCAGATGTCATTTCACTTACCACTGACTTCTCACTGCTGTTGCCACTAATGTGTGCCCCAAGAAAGACTAGACAACCTACTTCTTCAGCAAGCTGGCTAGGTTACCAGCTCACTCTAACATATCCTGCCAGCCCCTAAAACCTCATGCTGCAGATAGGCACCTTGCATGGTTCTGATGGTGAATGGAAGAATATAACATTGTCTAAAGTTCTTGATGTATGAACTCAAGGAGGAGTTTTCTGACCTAGATTTTCCATCTGCTCAGCACTGAGCCTACGGAAGGCCAAAGCTTAGACCATTGGCTCCCAGTAAAGGAAGGTGAAGGGAAAACAGTTCTGAGTGGAAAGCAACCTGAGGGGGAGCAGTTCACAGACAGCAGCACTCAGATCTGTACTGTGTTACCCTATTCCTTCATCCTGTGCCCCAAGTACAAGTTCTACCACTGACCCATCTCCCACCATGGTGGAGTTTAATGACTGATTGCTGTGGAGTGCCTGCAAAATGCCTGATACTGGGAGCAGTGAGAGCTGCTCTGAGTGTGTGCTTGGGCCTCATAGTGGTGCTGGGGCAAGATAAGCTTCAAAGCTGAAATTCTGCTAGAAGGAATTAATTTTTACTGCTTTCATACTGTATTTGCTTTCAGTAGAGATTCCTAGGTACCCAATTTCCTCCTTTTCCTGCTCCTGTGATCAAATAACTAGCGGACAGGGGTGACTGCCCACCAACAGTTAAAATGTCTGTAAAGCTACCCATACCTGAGGAGTTAATGGATAAAACCAGTGCAGTTTGATCCATTTTATAACATTTTTACTGCCTAAACTGATATCAGAACTCAGGCAACTTAAGAGATATATCAGCATAGATAAATTAGATCAGCTACATACCTTTCAGGTAACGCATTCTGATTTGTGAACAATGTAAGTTTTAGAAGGTAAGTTATTAACTTTTCTCTAATAAAACAGTTCAAACATATGCATATATGATTGTCATAAACAATTATATATAGTATATAACTGTATGTATGGCTCAACAATAGATCTATATATATATCAGCAACAAAAATCTTGGTGTTTATTCTTCTGCAGTTCCAGGTAGGTGTCTGAATGGATTTTCTTCATTTGAATAGCAATTACTTTATCTTAATAAAGATATCGAGAATGTTCAATGGAAATTGAGAGACTTTAAATAAACTATCACATTATTTGCAGTGCTAAGATCAAATGTGTGAGGAAAACCTCTTGTAAAATACATGTCAATAAACAATACAAGAGAAAAATATATTTGAATTTTATGCCAAGGAATATTAGCAAGTCTTGGGGAAGGAAAGCTTGATTAAAGGTAAAAAATTGTACTTTGGTACTGTGGATTTGCTCCACAGAATATAACCTGCCATTTCCATTCTTACACAATTTATTCTTTGCTGAAGTGATGGACCTGCCTGGTTAAAATACAGACCTGCAGACTAGGATCAGGGTGCATCAAATTAACTGAGCCAGTGGTACAAGTTCTTAGTTAATTATAAAGCTGGCTAAGCTAGTTCTACTTCTGTTGCTAAACTCAACTGTAGCAGTTTGTTAGGTGCTCAAATAGCCAGAAAAAGAACCCAACCCAACCCAAACAAACAAAAAAACCTTCACAAAACATTAGTTTGTCTTTTTCATGAAATTGTCCTCAACATGTTTATTAACATCATTTAATATAACCCTTTGATTCTGTGTGCCGGCTGTGCTAGGCACCTCACCCATACAAGGGATGTGAAGTGGCCTGACTTCACCTGTGCTGTTTCATTGCTGCAGAAAACATCTCCATGTAGCCTAAATAGGCCCTTTCAACTCTCTGTTAATTTCTCTCAGTGACAGGAAACTGAAATTTATGACATAAAATGATTTAATTGCAAGCAACTTGATGAAGTCTTTTCACTGTGCAAGCTTGGTTATTATGGAGGTGTTTTTATATATCAAAACAGTTACTATGCTCCCACTCATAGACTTTAAAGCAATACCATTCTGTGGCCTCAGGGAGGCCAGTACCTTCCTTGTCCTTTTTATGGATGCATTTTAATTTAGGGGGAATTCCCTCTGTCTGTCCCACAAAGACCATTCCTTGCTGCTTAAAGAGGAAGGGAAAGTATTGTGCCTGTGCCATGAGAAAGAGAGGAAATGAGTTCACCAGAGGGGCTAAGTTATTTCCAAGGACTGTAACTGATGTCCCTTTTCCTCCAGGGGCTAGGCAAAGAAGACCTGGGTAGAAAAACTGAAAGAAACATAAATGCTTCTGACTATAATATAAATTGCAAAATAAGAAAACTGTTGTTCAATTTTTTTTTTTTTTTTTTTTGTTGTCAGGGAAATGTTTGTTGTCTTTTATAGTGAAAACAGCTTAAAGGTGCATGTTACTAGTATCCCTTTTTTCTAATGGGGCAATGCACTTCAGCAGTAATGTAGTTTAATACACATTTATTATGTTTTCTCATTTTCACAAAATATAAACAATCTTAAGTGTAGGTATTTATTAACCATGGTTGTGCTGTTTGTGCGTAAAAAAAGCCTTGGAAAAAATGGTAAAATGAAATCTCTTCATGCATATGGAAGAGAAAATAACTTTCCAAAAATATGTTTTTAATTTGAAACATATTGACTTGGTAAATACAATTTTATCTATAGTAGTGAATTGAACTGATTGTTTCCCGTTACCGTGGGCTCTAACACCTCATTTTTATTCATGGATTGTATGAGGAAAATAAAGTTTCCTGGCTTTTAAAATCCCAGTTGGTTTTTCAGCTTTGAATGAAGTAGTTGAAATTGGGAATGAAGCAAATATTCACTCTGCACCTGTGGAGTAGTCTGTTTCTGTCAAACACTGGTTTAGTATTTCAGCTTTTTCTAGTTCCAATTGCTTTGTCTTTGTCTTCTACTTCTTCAGATCTGATTTTTCTTAAACACTTCAAATGCTACCACATATGTCTGTAGCTTTAATTAATTATATTTACTGGGTTACTACTTTTCACAGAATATAATTAATATTTGCATATAAAGAGAGAATTTGAAAAGAAAATAACCTTTAAATAACTCAAGATCCAACCGCTAGCTATTTAAAAAATTCTTTCCTTTTTATCCACCCTGCCTAGATCCCTATGGAGATCTGAAAAGCTGGCTCTGTGAAGAAAGGAAATTTGATAGAAAGGGTTGATATGTTTTCCTACTTCACTAAAACACACTCGTCACTTCAAAAGCAGACAGATTGGGGGGGTGATATAATTTCATTCTGTTAATCTGATATTTCTATAAATTAATTGTTTTGTTCAAAAAGTTAGAATAAGTATTGTAGTTGAAATTACTCTGTTAAGTATTTCTGCTGTGGCAAACTTTCACTTTAAAGCACAGAGCATTACACTGCATTTTTGTTCCACAAGCTTTGAAACAGGCATGTTTCATCAGGGTGTATAAGAACTTGGCCTTGTACACAAATGAACAAGTTTGCCATTTCGTTCAGGTAGTACTGTTTCCCTGCCAAACATATAGGAGCTTATCATTGCAAGGCAGGTCTTGTTCCGAATACCATGCAGAACTCCACTTCTTACAGGAGACAAACCCATTATAATGTTAGACATCTTTACAGGCTGTTGGAGAGGGACGGCAGGCTTCAGTTTTTTGCAAAATAATTCCAGCTTCATGTAACCCTTCTTCCTTCCTTCACAGAAGATATTTGAAAGTATTTTTCTCCCTCGATCTGGAGCATAGAAAACTCTTTCAAGATCTACATTGCTAGGTAGCGTGTTTTGTATGTTTATGACTTCTATCACATAATTTTTCTTTTAAACTGTGTGCTTACATAGGGGCAAGCTGGAAAATTGAGTGTTCCTAGAAGGCTGCCTGACAATCAAGGTAATGTCATATTTTCCAGCAAGAATACCAGATCTATGTTATGTGTGGTTTAACAAGCAGTTTCTGCATGAAGAACAGTGTTCACTTTGTTTATTGGAGGATTACTGAAAATCCTATAATTCATCACTAGTCTGTCAGAAACAAGTTTTGGTTGATTTAATGCCTCATTCGGAATTGAAATGTACATATTTTATCTTAAAAGTTCAGTGTTCTGTTTCAAGTCCTACATTCTAGCTTTGTGTAAAATACAAATAGCTGTAGTATATACATTTTTGTAAAATGACAAACTGTATTAATGAAAGAACATGCTTTGAGGCATGTTGCTATGAGTTTAAAATCTGCTGCTTACTTATTATAAAGCTCTTTTTCAAAAGCAAATAACTGTTTGGACTGTATAGTTATTATATTGAATTATGAGGGCTGTAGTACTTTTTCACACATACACTAGCATGTGTTGCATTAGAGATCTGGACTGGTTGATTTAAGAGCAAATGTCTGTATTTAATACCCGGTTTCTTAGACCAGTCACATCTCTTGCATCTACTTGATACTTCAGCATGTTAAATGGCAAGTATAGGCTGCTCAGAATCAAAAGGCATTTAAAATTTGTTTCTTTAGAACCAAGTTCTGCTTGCACTTTGGTTGCATGGTATAAGCAAGATGATAAACAATCATGGCTACCTGTATAGCTGTTTTATCCAAAGTTGTGTTTTCATTTTCCATAACAGCAGAAGCTTTATTATTCTGATTGTGGAACAACTGGGTTGTGTAGATCTTGTGAACTTGTAGACTTCACTCTGCTTGAAGCATTTTGATTAGAGCATTATTTGTTGTATGTCCAGATTGCATTTTTTTTCTGACAAAAGCTAGCAGGTCAGATATAAACCATGTGCACTTTTCCTCTTGTGTGTTTTTAGTTCTGTCGCTGTCAGTCTGGTCTCAGAAACTGGGGAAAAATTGTGTTGGCTTATGAACCAGTGTGCTACCAGGAGGCTGAATGACTTTACAGAATTAAATAGCAAGCTGTTCTTTCAGAAGCGGTAGGTAATGAAATGGCTCAGTCTGGTACTTCACTACACTTTATAGCTGCAAGAAATGACTTGCAGCTAATAGCTTTTCGCAGATATTAATTAAGAAATTGAAAAGTTCCGGGAAGAGGATTAGCCATCCAACGTTTAATTATTCTTGTAGTTAAAAAGTGCTTTACCCAAACATCTCTCATTCTTGAATGTAAATTAAGCTGTTAGGTGTTCTTCTAAAAAATAAACTCAACACTAGTACTCGTGCAGACTCAAATCTTTTCAGCCTGGGATTAAAAATAAAGAAATGGACCACTTCAGATTATGAATACCCATATAGAGCACAGTAGTTTGTGTACTTGTAGTATCTCTTCTCCCTCAAGAGCTTTCTAATTGGGACCACCAAATTATATTTCAAATATCATAGATTATTTTCCTTTTTTTACTCTTTTTCTGATAGGTCTTCTGAAGACCTTTCAAGGACTTGGGTTACTTTTACCTTCCCTTCTCTCATCTGTGAGAGTGAGATTAGAGTAGCAGAGGCTACGCAGGCCAAAACTGGTTGTTTAGGTGATATGGTCAAAAGAGTTTATGGTTATTCTATACATGTGGGTAACGTGTTTTGCTGAGAAATTCATTTACCAGCTGGCTTCCCATATTTCTGCTCTGGGACATCTTTTCCTTCTACACATGTACTACTACATTGAAGCTTTTCTCCTACAGTGTTGCAGTGCCTACATATACAAGCTCCCTATTCCCTTCTGAAGAAGCCTCCAGGCTTCCTTAGGTTCCCTGCTTCCCCTTTGCCACCCTGTCTTTCTTTTCTTTCATCTCCATATGGAAGTTTTCCCCTTTGTTGTTTGGTTTGCCAGAGTGAATTTGCATTACGTGCTGCTTGGCAAGGGGTGTAGGTGGTCAGCCAGGTATGGACCTTACAGATGGCAAATATGCCCTTCCTCACTCACCAGCCAGTTCCAGTCTGCAGTTATGAGACTTGCACTCTTTGTGAGTGTTGTGGTTTAAACCCAGCTATAACTCACACAGTTCACTCACTCAGTCCCCCTTCTTTCTTCCCCCCCACTCCTGGAGGGGATGGGGGGGAGGAGAGTCGAAAGAATGTAACTCCCATGGGTTGAGATAAGAGCAGTCCAGTAACTAAGGTGTAACACAAATGGTACCACCAGTAATAATAATTACAAGAGAAATACAAGGGAAGAGAATACAACTGCTCACCACCCAATGACCGAACCGTAAACTAACTCTTCTGGGTTCCTGCCCCCAGGTTTTACATCCTGGGCATGACATGCTGTGGCATGGAATACCTCTTTGGTCAGTTTGGGTCAGGTGCCCTGTCTCTGCTTCCTCCCGGCTTCCCCTCCTCCCTGGCAGAACATGAGACTCAGAAAGTCCTTGGTCAGAGTAAACATTACTGAGCAGCAACTGAAAACATCGGTGTTACCAACGTTGTTCCCAGGCTGAAAGTCAAAAATACAGTGCTGCAACAGCTACTAAGAAGGAGAAAAATGACTGCTACTACTGAACCCAGGACACTTGTTTTCTTGCTTGCTCTCTGCCTGCCTTCCTGCCTGCCTCTCTGCCTCACTGCCTGCCTCACTGCCTCATTGCCTCACTGCCTCACTCCTTCCCTTCCCTTTCTTCCGTTCCTTCCCTTTGAGAAATGTTAGATCACAGACATATCTCATTTCAAGATTCTTTTTTTTTAGCCCCAAATAAAACACAGTAATTGAGATTAATTCCAAATTTACCTTTTTTTTTTTACAGTTCAGACTGCCATAGCACTGTATAATGCATGAAAGTCGCTAAGTGCAGCCTT
This sequence comes from Psilopsiagon aymara, assembly GCA_024733675.1. Lineage (NCBI taxonomy): Eukaryota > Metazoa > Chordata > Aves > Psittaciformes > Psittacidae > Psilopsiagon > Psilopsiagon aymara. The sequence continues at coordinate 2,265 of JANRGW010019687.1, read as the reverse complement.
CCTAACACACTTCTATTACCGACAACACTGACCATATTTTAAGAATGGTGTACATTCAACACAATCACACCTCTCAGCTTTATTTCCTTTCAAATATAAAGAGACAATCATACCACATCAGACTTAAAAGAGCTTGTTTCCCAAGCCATAAATCAATAGAAGTTTAAAACAGATGTAGAAACTTTACTCTTCTATTCAATATCAGTTTTAACAAAGATAAATTCCAGAAATTTGAATTGTTTTAATCTAAATTTACCTAGTGTGACAATGAAACACTTTTTTTGGCACATGTACTATCCTTCTTTCTCAGAAATGTGTTTTATTGCTGTTCTTCACAGAATTTGTGTATTATTTATACTACAGTTGTCCCCAGAGGTTCAGTAATGGATGGGGAACTGGTTGCATCCAGCAGAGCAGGACAACGGGACCATTGTCCTATGGCACATCAGAGAATGAACCTTGTCCCCCAAAACTATAAGTAATAGCAGATATACTATTGTAGGCTTTCATGAGGGGCAAGAATGAATGAGCATGAACAAAGCACTCAACCCAATGATAGATCCATTAAGAAGCCAAGGCAATATTTTCAAAATAATATTGTATATTCTGAGGAGGAAGAGACCAAAAGATTGTCGAGATACAATCTTTTGAATCTGTGTGGCTTTTTATACAAAAAGTTCTCTACAATAGAATCTTCAGCTTTTGTCACCAAAAGGAAATCTTACAATAGATAAGAAAGCATAAGAGCTGTTGAGGTATTTGTAGATCATCTGAATTGATTTTGCTGAGGAATTTCTCATGGACTTTCAAGAAGAAATGACTTTCCAATTCAATTCAACAGATGATAAAATAGTAAAGAGCTTTTCTGTAGGGCACAGAAACACATAAATATTAAATCAAGGAGAGATCTTTAAGAGTTGGCAAACTTCTGTGTAGCTACGGTTGCCAAATATTACAATTATTTTTGCAAGAAGAAAGAATTTCAGATTTTAATGTTCAGACAGGTAAAAAAGAAGTATAGAGGTGTCAATTTAAAAGAAGCATCAACATGCTGAAGTGTGCATGTGAGCTACAAAATCCTGTAATCATAGAATATCTGGAATTGAAAGAGACTTGTAAGAATCATTGGATCCATCTCCCAGCTCCTCACAGGACTACCTAACACTACACTACATGACTAAGAGTGTCCTCCAGATACTGCTTGAACTCTGACAGGCTTAGTGCTGTGACCACTTCCCGGGGGAGTCTTTTCCAGTAACCACCCACCTTGCCAGTGAAGAACCTTTTCCTAATGTCCAGTCTGAACTTCTCCTGATGCAGCTTCACTCCATCTCCTTGTGTTCCATTGCTGGTCACCCAAGAGAGGAGAATATATTATTATTTCAGAATGAGAATGCAGAAGACTGCCAGCCCAGCACCTTTCCTAGATGACATGCAGAACAAGGTAAACTAGTTGAATTTTTAAGAATCATAGCACATGTATCTACTTAGGCATTCCAATTGTTATTAATTGGATGACCTGCAGTTGTCTTTACTAGGACATGTAGACTGTCTGCTTGCACTATTTTTTTGAAGTCAACTTCTCTTTTCAATTTAGTCTTTAATTTCTGGATTCCTTAAAGTCTGTTCAAGTAACAGTTAATAAAACTGAACCATTATTTTTGCTATTAATCCACCTTTGCTTTTCTATCACTGAAAGCAAACATGTCATGTTAGATGTTAAAAATCATCATACCTTGTCAGCCCTACTAGGATTACTATCACCACAGTGGTTTTAATTTTTGAAAGGATTTGTGTTTCTCATCCAACTGCAGCTATTACGTATATGATAAATGAGTCTGTTTCTCCTTTCAAGACCCGCAAAAGGGAAACAAAGGGTTATCTAAGCCTCAGTTCAACATATCTTTCTTTTAAATGTGCAAGTCTATCACTTGTTTCCATTGTAATTCTTTGCAAATGAATAGAGAATTTATCTCATTACATCAGGTCACCAGTCACAAAAGCAAACTAGAAAATGGAATTTAAGACATAAACAGTTTCCACTGAATAAAAATGTTTTCTGCTTTAAAATATATGTTTGGATATTTTGTAGGTTGTTTTTTTTTATTTTTTTAGCTGAAAGTTAAATGAAGAAAATACTCTTCTGCTGTCATGGTTTAGGCCATAAATCAGCCACGCAGTTTGCTACAAGGAGAATCAAAAGAATGCAACTCCCACAGGTTGAGATAAGAACAGTTTAGTAACTAAGGTATAACACAAACCACT
>JANRGW010019686.1:2811-85898 GCA_024733675.1 Psilopsiagon aymara | reverse complement strand
GGGGGCGGGAGGAGAATTTTTTTCCACGGGGGGTGGAGCTTAATGCCTTGGGGGCGGGGCTTAGCAATGCTTTCCCCGCCCTCTGGTTTTGCGCATGCGCCTCGCCTCCACTCCTGATGTTTACCCTCGCGGCTGAGCGCCCCCTTAGACACGCCCCCGCTCGAGGGGCTGCCTCCCACGTGACCCCCGCTGGCAGCCATTCAGCGTGAGGGCGCGGCGCGGGCCCCTCCCTCCTGCCAGAATCCAACATGGCGCTCAGCGTTCGCCGGCTGCTCGCCCCGAAGCCCACGAGAAGATGGCTATTGGATAAGAGTGCCCGGAAGTTGCTCTCTGATTGGTTCCCGCCCCAGCGTCAGACCCTTCCCGAGGTGAGGGTCGGTGGTTCCGGGCTCCCGTCGCAGCCACGGCCTGGGGCGTATCCGGATATGAAGAGTGATAAATGTTGGACCTGGGTTCTCCTGGGTACCTTTCCTGGCTGCATTTGGAGCAAGGGAGCTGGCTTTAGCTCCCTTGTTATCCGTCGGGATGGCGCTGTCCAGGGACCAAGGCTCTTCCTGTCCGTCCCGCTGCCAGAGCGTGGGTTTGGGGTGGCAGACCCGTTGTCGTTGCCAGACTCAGGGGTTGGGGTAGCACACTGCAGCCCAGCCGAATGCCGCAGCTATGCGGTGTCCTCGTGCTTGCAGCTGGCAAAATGAAGCCAGAGAACTTGAGGAAATCGCATGTGCTCATGAGGCATGCAGTGAAATAAGAAACAGAAAGTGAAGCGGTGGGAACTGGCTTGTTGGTGCTGGTGTCTGTTAGCGCTTATGTGTGGGCAGTGGCAGGAAGAGATGCTGTTTCTAAGCAGCACGGGTGGGCTGTTGGAAGGGACAACTTTGTGGAAGTTTTGCTTATGGGGCAGCTTGGATATACTTCTCTCACAGATCTCTAGTCATATGTATTTGGAGCACATCAGTGATGTAATATGTTTAGTGTAGAAATAGTCAAAGTAAACTCTGACCATGTGCCTCCTGTGACCTTGCTGGTTTTGGCTATATCTATGTTATTGCTAGAGAATAATGTTTGTGTTAGAGCTGCAGTTATGTTAGCACATCTGTATATCATACCAGTGTAGAAAAAACAGCAAGGAAGTTACATTTATGAAATTCTGCATTTATTCTTCTGTAATTATATTAACACTTGTGGCACAGCTGGCAGTACAGCTGCATCAATCAGGTTTTAAATAGTTTTTCACTTCTGGTTGATGTAGCTGTGCCGGCTGAAGTTTGCAATGTAGACATGGTGTTAGATTATATTGTTCTCCTGACCTCTCACATCTCTTTTAATTACATGGAGCAACACATTTCAAATACATCTGGGTTTTCAAAGCATTGCAGCTTTATTACCTGGTTTTATGGCCAGCTTGACTGAAACTCAAGCAGTTAACTAACTGACCTGTGTAATGTCACATAATGATTTTTATGTTATCTAATTTCAAAATAAACATGCACACACATCTGGGTACATGTGTGTATAAATATGTCTTGCCTCTAGTTACATAAATGCCTACTATCTTCTGGTATGAAAACATGCTTGATTAATTTTTCTGTGGCTGGTAAGGAGGGCTTTTGGGGCTTACATTAAATTACACATTTCAGATGTGCAGCCTTGGGAAACTGCCATAAGGAATGGGAAAATGGCTTGTAGTTTAATTTGCTTGCCCTTTTTCAGGTTAATCATAATCCTGCTTTCTTGTGTTGACTTTATGGCTCCATCCATTTCTGTTCCAGGAAAGTGTCACTTGAATTCTGCCATAGTCTTTGTTTGCGATCACTTTTCCTGATAATTTATTCCATATGTTTACCATTGTGTGAGCTTTCCCTGACTTTCAGAACATAAAATGAGAAGAAACAACTTACCTTTGTTATTCCCTTTTCCCACCCCCAACCCCCTCATATTCTAGTCACTGTGGGGTTTTTCTACTTATATTTTTTTTCTTAAAGACCTCCTTGTTGTTGCACTGCAGACCAGCCCATTACGCAGTTAGCAAGATTTGTGACCCAGGCCTATTTTAAGCCTTGTTAAGTTCCAGATTTACTCATAGTTCCCTAATTTTTAAATCTACTGCTAATAGGAAGTATAATTCAAAACAGACTCCTTCACTGAAACAAGTCTGGCTTCAGCAGTGTTTCAGTCTGGTTTCTGTGGATTCCAGAGCTTGTGCCTCATCAAAACCAGACACGCTGCTTCACCTAATCAGGCCCATAGATCAGGGGTTCTTGATGTGTGGGTAGCAACACCACAGGGAACACACAGAAGTTTGTTGTCCTTCTGTGTGGGGAAAGCTACAAAAACCAGGACTTCAGGAGGAATATCTACCTGAATCTGCAGAGAGCCTACAGTAATGCAGCTACAGGAAGAATAAAGTTTCCCATTCAGGGGCAGCATCACCACCACCTTGCTCCCCTGAGGAAACTCAACATCCACATGCCCGAAATCCAGTGTATGAAATGTTCCACTTTTCTGCAGCTCTGCTTTTAGAGTTTAGATTCTAGGAGAAGAAGGAAACAGGACCTACACGCAGCTGCTGCTGGTTCTCTACATGTCCTTTAACAGAAAGTTAATTGGATTACAGAGCGTGCTCCTTGCGCTGCTTCCTCCGCTATTTCACACAAACTGCGGTGGCCCTGTTGAGGCTACTCTGTGTTCTAATCTGTTCATCCCATTGGCTGACTGTCTTCATTTGACAGATTCAAAACAAAACAGCTAGTCAATAGTCAGAATATTTATAATTTTAAATTATTTAATTACATTAAGCAATAGTTGGCAAAGATTCCTGGCATGCACATACAGCTGTTAAACGGAAGGAGCACAGACTTCCTTTATAAAAGCGCTTTCTTTACAAAGAAGTGCAAAAAGTTCTGTGTTTGAAAAAAATTAGAAAATTAGGTCATTGAATGACAGTCCTCTACACATGGCAACTCTTTATGCATTTTGACTGTGGCTGCTGCATTGAAGAAAAGCTGTGGTGCCTCTAGCAGTGGAAAAGAGCCTCTGAACCCTTTGTCCTGTGGCAAAACATCATTAATGTTTCCTTAGGATTTGCTGTACTGCTCAAATTAAAATTACTTCCTCACAGGCAGAGTTACATCCAGGACATCACAGCAGTTGTTTTGAGAAAAGTTTACAAATTACCTTTGAGGCGTAAAGAAAAGTTAGTACTTCATGTAACAACTCATTAAAATTTTGTGTATCTTCTGTTCAGAATCCATCTCCATGAAAGCTTCCTATTTTGCTGTCCTCTTACCCGCATTTTATACAGAAACAAAATCTTTGAAGCATTCAAGTTTGCACAGTTGGGTTGCACTGGCTGTACTTTGTTAAGATGTGAAAACGTGGTCTTGCAGTTAGAATTCAGCCCGTGGAATTCAGCTCATCGAACATGAGCTGAACACACTCTTCAATTTATGGGATGCTTTGATGAGCACCTAATGGAACTAAAATGTACTCAGTGAGACTGTGAAAGTTTTGAACTGAGTGCTTGTTTCTTTGTTAGTTTATATGATGAAAAAATGCTTTTTTCTACAGAGTTTGGAGACATTAGTGTCACTGTTTCATATTCTGGGTTACATATCTGGTGTACTTTTCTTTGTTAAGGTGACATGCTATTTATAAAAAATTGAGAGTAGTCCCCTGAATCATTTGCTTTGTGTCCTATCATGACTACCTGCTCAGCCTTCAGAACTGTGGTTTTTGATGCTGAAGTCTTTGCCTTTTCAAAGATAAAGTAACAAGGGCATAATTCTTCATTTTTGTATTTGAATATTTGCCAGCAGTGTCTTAATTTTACCTAACTGATAATTACCTCTGGAAAGAAAGATTGGTTTTTACATGGTCAAAACTACAGGATAATAAATATATCTTTGAATGATGTTTTCTAAGCATTACATGTTGTGGCATAAGCATTTCTTTTTAGCTGACCATCCATTAGTTTGTATAAGATTGTGCATTATCCAATATTTTATTAGACAAAAAAATATACTGTATCTCATCAAGTTCAAATTCAGTGTCTTGTTTAAAAAATTCTTATTAAAAAACCTCAAATCAGATAAAGGCTTCAGAATTTCGTTAAGATCCTGTTTTGAGGTGATTTTCCAGCTGGATTGATTCAAATGGAACATCCTGAAAGTTAGTTTTGGCACAGGTGTGAGATTTCAGTGGACATTTTGTCTCGCTGAAGTCTATGAAAGCAAGCCAAAGATAACTCCCCAAGTATCACAGAAGATGAACTCTGCTGCTCACCATGCAAATAGTTCCAATAACGTGTGGAGATGACTGGTTGAATCAGAATTGTGAGGTTTCATCTCATACTAAATCTGTTTGTTCCTGTTTGTATCCAGCCCTTTGTTCTTAGACATCTTAAATCAAATATTAAAGAAATAAAAACTCCTTTTCTCCCCATTTCTCCTCTTCAAGATGTATGGAGATGCTCTGATGAGTGTTCTGCAGCTGAACATAGTTTTGGGAAGGAATAGGGGAGGGAAGCTCTGTCTAGAGTTAAGTTAGATTTTATATTTATTAATTTATATATATTGATGACCTCTAATCTAGACTTTGTATTCTTTCTAATTCTTTTAGCCCATTATTAACTGTGATGTAATGCATTGAGCCACATTTGAAACAAATTGTACCATAGGAAATGAGATTAATGAAGAATACTTTTCCATGCATTTCTAGGCGAAGACCCTGTGTTCTTTTCCTACTGCAATAACATCACTTCAATCCCCTGTGCCGTAGGACACCCACCATCATCTGAGCCACTGCCCTCTTTTTCTCCCTCCATGCCTCTCACTGTATCAGTGAGAAGAGGGGCAGCATTTTCAGTGGCCCATTTGGAGGGATTGCTTTGCTGTTTGACCTGTCAGCACACTTCCGCTAATTGACCAGCCTGCAAACCAAACAGAATAGGTACTCGCTGAGCCTGGGTGGCAGTCCTCTCTGCCGTGGTGTCATTAACTTGGCTCTCTCTCTGTCCTTCATCCAGCAGCTGCTTCTCAAGAACTTTCTAAGAAGGTAGTATCTGAAAACTATATCTACGAGATACAATAATCAGATTTCAGGGAAAAATCAATAGGTTGACAGGGGTCCTTGGGTAATCAAGCAAAAATTGTTACTTTGAAGTCTTGGAGGTAAATGTGACAATGATTAGCAGAAGCCTTAAGGCACAGCCAGTTTGTGTGCCTGTCTGCTAGTCATGCGTTTTGTGAGCAGCAGGGTAATTCCCTTTTTCAAGCTTCCTCATCTGTACATCGTAGAAGCAGCAGTAACAGTAGATTTGAGGGGAAAAGGGGGTTTCTAGAGTAGCAAAACTTTTCTCTGTAATGCTGCATTTCCCTTCCCAAGGAAAATAAAACAGCTTTGGTTTTCACTTTGGTTTAAAGTAGAACTGAATCAAAATCAGAGTAAAATATAAATCTTTTGCAATAAGCTACAGAATACTGTCTCAGTGCCTCTAAATTGCCAATCTTTTAACTGAAATGAAGACAACTCCTAAAGAAGTGGCATTTCTCAAAGAGACACTGAAAACCTCCACTAAACATTAGTGAAGTGGTAAGCTAAGAGTTAAAAAGTTAATAGAGCTGCTATGTTATTTTTAAAAAGTCAAAGTGCACTTCAGAAGAGTGCTTCCATCAGCCTGAAAAATGGATATATGACAAATTATGGTCTAGCTAACAAGAAGAATTAAATATTACATCATATGCATCGGCATTAGCTTTCCACCTTTCTTTTTAAAACTGCTGGAATGAATTTTTATCTTAATGTGCTTAACTTAGTGTTTTTCCTTGCAGCATTTCTATTTTTTTTATTATTACTTTTTGCTACCCCTATGTGGTTGCCACAAACAGCAACAAACCCAGAAAGTATCATAAAATTTCAAATGAAATAGCTGTTCTTGTTGTCTGAATTCAACACTGTTTCTGGGAAACACAGATGAAAATCCTCTTCAGGCTCATATAGAAAGGAGTGGTCCAAATGAGGCAGATGTATAGGCTCACTTCTTGCCATGCAAACCAATTTTCTCTACAAGAGGAACATCATCAATTACCTTATTTGAAGTGATACATAGATATGTAAAATATCATGCCAAATAAGAAGCATTTGATGTCTCCACTAGAAATTGCATTTGATGCCATTTTATTAAAGTGCTCAACTGATAAACTTCACCTCAATGGATTTAGTTTAAGCTGTGAACTAATATTTTGTGAAATAAAGAACCTTGAAAAACTCCTGATGCTAATACACTTTATTTATAAAGTGTCTTCTGGGATATCACATGGTTTACAGTGAAACTACTTAATTAATAAAAGAGCTTTTCTCAGCAAGTATTTCTACAATAATGTCCATACACTCTACAGCATGCCTGCCTAAAAGTATTCCAAGACAATCATGGCAATATGCTAAAGGGGGCAAGCAGACCCCAAGCCAATATTGTCTTACTTTTTTTTCCCCTCTTCTTAATTTAATAAAAAGCTCTGAACACAGAGACTGATGGGTTTTCAAGTTCTGAATGATGGGGTTTCAACTGATCCTGGTACTTTATAGCTCCAAACGCTTGGGGAACTAAGCAGCTTACAAACCCAACCAAACTAGAAATCTTACTTGGTAAAGAGTGGTTATTACCACCAGGCAGTAGAAGCAGCACCCAGGAGAAGAACTGGCTTTTCCAGGATGACAGGGGAAGTATGCAGCAGCATGTGGAAACCAGCCAAATCACAGAAATCCCGAACAATTACATCCACTGCTGGGTCATAGCACCTCTCCAGCAAGCCACTGTAAAATCCTTTGGCTGTCACCAGCTCACCAGATTATTTGATTCCTGTCCTTCCTGTGAAAGGTGTTATGTATAGACTCCTTATAATCCTTCAGTCCCTCAGAATCCTTCAGTCTCTGCATTCTGGGACTACCTGACATTCGCACCAGGCACAGTGCAGTCCTGCTAGCTTGGCAGAAATACTGTGTCACTAGTTTTACAGCTTCTTGTCTGTCCCAGGCACAATCTTGATGATACCAACATAATCAGTGCTATTAACAGCTAAAATGCTAAGAAAAGTCAGAAGGCTGGTTCATTATATTTCATTGAAGAAATCAAAGGATGCAATGTAAGACTCCTTCCACATGATTGTGTTTGTGTTTGGAGACATCTATATGGATCTTCCTGCATGTATGGATCTTCCCACATTTCCTGGCTCCACTTCAGCCTGCTCACCCATCTATCCTTGCCATTCCCAGTGGCTGCTGGCCTGAAGACCAGCTGCCAGTTCTGTAGTGTCTGCAGAGCAAATGTCTCCATGATGTATAAAGCATATAAATCCATAAAGTATGAAACTGTTGTGCTTTCATCTTACACTGCTGAGCATTAAACATTCAATGTCCTAGACCTAGTCACTGACAAGTAAAAGAAAACAAGGCTAAGGCACGGAAGGGAATCTCAAGGCTTCCCAGTCAACTGCTGGTAAGCTTGGTTTTGCCTAATACACTGATCCATCTTACCCATTCCTGCTTAAAAGTTTATCAGTGCAATTATTCCTAATGAAAGTATTAAATACAGAGCCAAACTCATGAGCCAGAGGGCTGTTTTTTCAAGTTTTTCATTACCTACTAAGTAAATTAATTAATGCAAATGAAACTCTTGTGTCATAAAACCTCATCCTGCTCTAATTGAAGACAATGGCAAAACTGTCATTGACCTCCTTGGGAACAGGTTCAGGCCCATAACTTTCATATATTGTACATTAAGCGACATAATCAGAAATACTATCTTCTCCCATTAAAATGATATATAGATACAGCATGACAAGTAGCAGCACAGGGACTCATCTGATGGGTGTAATTAGAGGTTTTTAATGACAGGTTAGGTATGTTTAATATGCAATTCCACGTTGCTGTTACAGTATCAGATTCTATTCGGGATCTTTACACATAGCATAACTGAATTCAGAGGCAGATGAATGTTCCCAATATTTCAAATTCAGCAGTTTAGCTGATTTAGCACCTTCTGAAGCATGCACCATGTGGTGAACAAACACTACAAGCAAAGATGTTTTCCACTGAGATTTGCCAGGGATTTAAAACATTAACACTTTCCTGCTCTCCTTACAGATAGAAAAAGTGTTGCTTTCTATTTAGACACAAAGATCTGTGCAATCATTCTAATCGGTTTCATTTCATTATCTCTGAAGAATTCAGGTGTGGAGCCAAGTCCATGTATTAGTTAATAACCAATCCATTACTTGATTAACTGACTTATATGATGAAAGCCTATCATCTGCAGATTTGTCTGCTTGGAATTAACTCAAAATAAGATATTGAAAAGGTAATTTTTTCAGGTTTCAATATCTTACAGAAAAATCATTGTGCCAGATAAGAATGAAATAGACTGAAGAGTAATATGTGCCTTAACAATACCGGATGCTATAAACCCATAAAAACAATGTAAAAATAACCCAAGGCACCACTAATTAAGCATGAGTCAGTGCTTCCAGTAAATTCATGGCAACTGCAAGCAACAGGAAAAGAGTTGTCTATCTCAAAGCATTGTCAGCTTACTGTAAAGACTTGATCCAAAGGATTCGAATGTCTCATGTATATCGGATTGCCAGTTCATATCCATCTATACAGTCACCTTCTCTTGGGATTTTTCTTTCTCCCCTATAGCTATCAGTAGCTTCTTCAGAAAGACATCACTGCCTGATATAGTAAGATACAGGAATTATTTTATGAGCTGATATGTTTCTTTTCTTGACAAAATGTTAAGAGTGTATTTTGTCCAGGAAGCCTGAAGCTAAATACTCCTGCATTCATAAGCCATGCCAGCGATTCTTGGAAACACCTGCACATTGGAGTTATGCAAATGCCTTTGAGATATGTCAGAACACTGTTTATTTGCACCATACCAACAGCATGTCATCTGAATTAATTTTCACATTCTTGTCCTGATGGGACATGGCTCTGAATATAAAAATTGACATACCTGAGTGCTGTGTGGTTAAAGAGGTATTGATACTTCCCCCAAGTTACCCAATAGATCCTTGCTGGCCAATTACAGGATTAAAGTAAGATACCTTGGTGAATTACATATTAAGAACCCCAGTTCACTGATGTGTTTACTGTTTCACAGAGGTGCATCCAAGAGTGATGTGAATGGGATGAGAGTCAGAGTAGACTTAAATAAATGCAATACGTAAATGCTTCTCAGCACTGTCTTGCATGACAGCCTACACTTTGGGGCAAAAACCCCTGTGGGCCAGTCCTTCACTTCCTCTTCAACCAAATCAGGTCACTTGGAGAGCAGAAATGAGGTGGGAAAGACCATGCTCACCTGTAGCCTTTCAAAACTTCACTAACTTTTTGTTTAAAATTTTCAGGAACATAATAATAGCTGGTGCTGGAATCAACATCAGAGAAGATTCAGACTATATCACATGTACCTTGGGAAGGCTGTGGCAAGATTTGTTCATTTCCTATGTTTTGGTTTCATGACCTACAGATTTGAAGACTATTACACAGAAGGTTGTCCTTTATCCTCAATCTCTCTGCCCTCCATATGTATTTTTCTTTCTTTTGTGACGCTATCGAAGTACCTACCTTCAGTAGATGGCTTATCTGAAAGCAGGACTTTAGGAGGAGGACCTGATCTATACATTTTTGTCATGTTTCATGATATATATTTGTCTGAAAGGGGTGGAGATGATAGACAGGTGGGCATAGTGCATTTATGACAGATTTCTAGCTATATCATCTTTCTATAAAAGAGAGTGAGTAATGGTGTCAAGCTGGGCATTTACTTCTAGATGTTCTAGATGTAAATCAAAAAGGAAAGTTGAGGAGATAAAATGATTTGCTTTCAGTGCAGGGAGTATCCCTGTTACTGGGTATTGCTTGTAAAAGAGGACACCTCTGAGGGACATGGGAAGTCCTGTCAGTCCACTCTGTTCTCTTACAGATTATAACACCTTTTTTATAAATGAGTACTTCTATAAGCAATGTAAATGTTTTTGTCTTATGATTGATTATGAGCTCTGAGAGAAGTTTGTTTGAAGACTGACACATATTAAAGATCCCGCTGTCTCCAGTGTGGGTTCTCTTAGGTCTCACAGCTTTTGAACTCACACTCCAGCCTTTTCTTTGCCCAGAATTTATGGGATCTCCTCTCTATTCATCTTCATATTTTCATGAACTTTTGAGTAATTTAAGTGTCTGTGAATAATTTCTTCATTTCTAATGAGGTTGAAACTCAAAAGGTTCACAGACAGTATTGGGTACATGCATAGACATGAGCAAACAAATGTGTAGCACCAAGAACACTATATTCTGGGATGGCTCTGTTAAAATGACACATTGTGGATAGTATATGCCTGCAGGAATTGCTGTCCAGTTACATGTTTGAAGCTGAACGTATTATCTTTAATAATACAATTGCTACCTGGGTTTTTTTCTAGCTTCTGCCTGACCACATTCTAATGTGCCCATGGCAAGGAAAATATTGTTTCCATTCCAATTGGCATAATGAGAAAATGTGTTTAATGTGTTGGCTTTAATACAGTATTTATCAGAGGATTATCCTTTGAAATTGTCAGTTTATGGCATGATAATTAGATCTGGTACTTGAAACATGTCAAGTAAAAGCAAGCTTTCTTCAATAATCTTATTCCTTTTCACTTCACAGGTGGGGCCTAATAAAGTGAACTACTGAAAAGTATTGAGGTAATAGGAGGCTTGACTTTTCAGTACGTGCAAATAAGACTTCATCCCAAGAAATTGCTTGGCAATGTTTCCCATATACAAGATTTCTTCATGAGGTCTTCCTCTCCCTTACAAACTGAAAGGCAGAAGACTATTGAGCAATAAAGGATGAAGGGAAAGGACATGGTAACATAACTAATAATTAATAAAAATATGGTTGGTATTTAAATATTTATAGGAAACCTTAAATATTGACTTCAGTCCAGTATATTCTCTTGAATGAGATATAGTCTAGCTTGGCCTGATTTGCCCAGCTGGTCATGTTCTATTTTACAATAAAACAGCCTTTTCAATGTAAGTACCCTAAACAGTAGGATAAACTCTGAGAAGTAACAGGGGAAGTGTTATTCCACCTCTAGGAATTGGGAGGTAAAAAAGTTATTTGTTAATTCTAAAATAAGGTCCATGGAGCAGCTGTTCCCTTATTTCAGCATCACAGATGTGAGGACATCACCCTGTTGTCAATGATGGGAGTTGAGAGAGTTAGCATGAAAATTATAACATTCTTCCCAAATATTAATCTACTCAATATACTGTCCCATTAATTATGTTCAGATGAAACATAGCAAAAGAAAGCCTTCTCATAGAAGTTAAGACTTTCATAAATTTAATTAATTCATTCCTTAATTTTAATTAATAGGACAAAGGAATAATAGTGGCTTTTTTTTCCACTGACTGATCAAGAAGTTCTATCTGCCTATAATAAGCCAACACAGTATGCATATAAATGGCAGTATCTAAGATATCTGTGATCTTAGCTGCAGCATTTACTCTATTTGGATTCTGGAGCCAACTAAATGCTCAGGGGAAAAAAAAAAACAAACCAGGAACAAAGTGAGCTAGCAGCTATGCAAAACTGTTATTCAGAGGGCCTGTCGCCAAGCTTGAGATCCTATCATGACGTTTTAATTGCCTTGTTTCTTCTGGCTGCCAAAGGTTTTGGAGCCTACTCCAAAAAGGACTTAGAACAATGGCAGAGAGTCCCACTTTACATTGGGAATTCTGCAGCTTATTTCCACCAGTGTTAAAAGGCAGCTAGGAAGTGCTTCGTATCATATGAGTTAAAGAATTTCGTGTTTTCAGTTAAGTTTTTTAAATCACTAAGTTTCTTCTCTTCCCCCTGCAAGCACTAACCACATATTCTCATAATGAACTTGCAGGTCTCTTTCTCAAATATTTTATATATGTATACATACATATATATGTAGAAGTTTTATCTTCTGCCCTTATAATCATTCCAATAAAACAAAAACAAATCCTGATTGCTTTTTCCATGCTACTAATTAGTTCCTGATTTAAAGTGCTATAAATAATACCCTGGACCATTAATGGTGCATTTTACCCTTTCAGAGGCAACAGTGGTGTCAAACTCTGAAGTAGCTGTGAATCTGAAGGCCTTACTGATCGCATGGCACAGATTTTACTCAGACACATGGAAATATTCCATCAAAGTATGGGGTTTTTTTTGTTTGTTTAAAATCCGCTTCATTATTCCTGTGAAAAGAAACAATCAAGTGTTGTAGCAGTTATTAAAAAACAGAACCATTTAGGGTAATTTTTCTCTTTCTTGAGCAAAGGAAATCACAAACCCTTATGTGTTAATATAGTCTTTGTAGAATTTTAAGGGCAATAAATTATCATCAGTGATAGATTCAAAATCTCTATCTATAATACATAATACACTATGATACCTGAGGTATGTTTTCCTTTTATTCCTTCTTCTGAAAATGAAATGTTAGAACTCTAGAGACTGGCAACATGGCATGTAGTAATCTAAATTCCGTGCAAATTCTGTAGCAATTTTAGAAGGATTTAGACATTGATTCAGTCCTCATCTTAAGCTTAAATGATTGACATAATGAAGGTCCACTTTAAAAATTGACTTAGCTTCAGTGACATTGACTTACAACAAAACTTAGGATCTTAAGTGCTCAAAATACATCTTAAAAAAAGAGTCTCAAACCATGCAACACTGAAGGCAGCAATTGCTTGCCACTTTTAAAAATCTAGGTCCGAATTTGAATGAGTGCCCAAGTAAACATCCAGAACTTGGTTCATAAAGTAAACTATGAAAAATCTGTTCTGAAAAACACCAGGGGTTTTCCCTACAAATATACCAAAAGGTGTGCCTGGAATCATTAGGGAACAAAGACCTGTCTGAGAAACATTATGAAGATTAATAACTATGCATACAAGATTGGAAAAGAGCAAGCAGAGGGCATATTGCTTATTGCCCATATCTATCTGGGACTGGGATGAAAAATAAATCAAATCCAGAAAGGTTTTCAAAGAGGTTTTAATAAAAATTAAGAGTTGTAGCAGGGCAGGGTGAGTCCCAGTAGAGGTACAATCTTTCTTCCCACCTCCTGGAACATTTGAAAGAAGGCCTGCTCTGAAAGCTGGAGGCTGACAGTGAAGTACGGATGCAATATTTCCATATTTGTTTACAGAAGGAATTTTTGCAGGTAACATAGGCACTGAGAAATCTTTGCTTTGAAAATTTAGGCATACAAGGTGATGAGGTGCTTTAGAATATGTTGCCTGGGTCTTGGCCCTTTTGTTCTTTAAACTCATTAACCCACTTAGGGAATATTTGACATATCTGTGTAAATGGAAAACCTAGTGGAAGGCTCACAGCCTGCTTACATCTTTATTCCACTGCACTTGTAAGACACTAGGCACTAAATAAACTGAGCAGTCTTTTGTTCTTACACCTAGAACACAGACAACACAGATGCATGCAGTGCAGAGTGAGAAATTGTAGTTTGGGAATTCTTACAGGGAAAGGTTGAATTTCACATTCCGCCACAGTACCCTCTCAGGTGTCTCATCTCCTGCTTGGAAAGTCTCAGCCCTTTGGGATGTGCAGTAGAACATTTGGAACAGAAAGGAGAAGAGAGAGCTGTATGGATGTAGTGTCAGGGTCATGGATTGCAGTTTCTTGGCTTGAACTCTTTAAAATTGTTCAGGTCAGAGGTAACAAGACAAAAGGGAAATAGACTCAATCAGTTTTAAAGAAGTTTTTCTGAGTTACTGTAACAAAAACTTCACTGCTTTTATCCCTTTTGTTAAAAATAATGTAAAGAAAAAGGCATCTGCACTTCATGGGGAGGGGGTCTTATTGTTCAGACCCAAGTCATCTAGAAGAGTGAATCCAGTGTGGTTTTGGTTGTAACTGGCTGCAGAGGACTGTGATGTACGCTTGCAAAAGACAAAAAAAGAATTTTTTAGTATGTAGCTAACTTCACTGTGAAGTACAATTTTACCTAACAAGCACCACCTTGCTACCTGTTGCAGGATTAATCAGATTGGTGCGTATTGACAGAAAACAGTCAAGGAGCCAGCCATCAGCTCTATTGGTAGACAGCTTTTTGGAAGGATTTATCCACAGGGATAAAGTCCCCTTATAGAAGAAAATGTGTATAGTGCATACCTGTGCTAGGGAGGATTTCTGTTCTTGGAGCATTTATTGTTGGCTTTGCTTGAGGAATATGCTAAAGATGAGAAGGTTTAGTTCTCATCAAAAGCTCTGCAACTGCCGTCAACAGAAGCTGCAGGGAAGATAAGCTGCATCAAAACACATGCTCTGCCGTGGGCTTAATGCTTCTCTGACATGACAACTAGTGGTATGGATCTGGTTTTGCAGCCAAGAATGTAATCCTTGTGAAAGATTAAAAGAAGTTTCAATACAGAATCAGGGTAAATCAGATTTCAGAATAGGTTAGAAATTTCCAGAAGAAAGTTCTTTCTCACTTTGGATGTCTTTCCCCTAGACTTTTTCTTTATTTTGGTCGTTATCATGTCACAGTCCAGAAGTTGGATAAAGAGACTGCATACAGAACTCCTCTATTCTGTAGGGTAATTGTGGCATTTGCCCTCATCAAGTCCAATATAGCTGGCTTTCTCTCTTTGCACATTTCCAGACCCCCTAGGTTTTTTTTTGTTCTAGTCTGCCCTTTAACAATGTCATCTCCCTTCTAGGACACCATTTGTCATTTTCTCATTGCTTTATCCAGATAAGTGGAAAGATCCACACCATTTCCTGAACCACATATAAGCTTTGCAAATGACCACTAATTTTAACATTGACTTATGGGAAGCAGACTTAATGCTGAGTAGTGGTATTTGTGACGTTGATATCATTTCCAAATGTCAACTGCGATCAGTTCACTCATAATTGGCTTTCATTACAACATTTATTTTCATAATTTTCATTTTAGAACTCTGTAGTGTTAATAATAAAATGTAGTGAATGTAAAAAACATACAACTCTTTCTGGAGCTCTCCTGAGGTGACTCTGTTGTGTTCTTGGACATGAAAAGATTCCACCCCATTTCTGGACAGCATGGAACATATTATTAAGAGATTATTTGTGGCATCTTTCAATGGAGTTGGTAATTGATGAATTGTAGTATTATACAAGAAGCACAGCTGCTGTACAACACGAGAGTCTTACAGCTCAAAAGCACTCTAGAGGAGAAAAGCCTTCAAAACACAAACCTTTTACTGTTGTCATCTGCAGAATACTGGACATTCACAATGTGCAAATGTCCAGGTTCTAAACTTGGAAGTTGCATTAATGTGGCATTTGAATTTACTAGTCTGAAAGCTGCAGTTGTAAAATATTTACAAATACATGTGGTTGTCACTGCAAAGAAACTGCACTGTCAGCTCAACCTCTCCACTCTGATTGTTTCCTCTCCCAGTCTTTCCCCACTGGACTGTATTCCACAAAATTCAAAGCGTGAACCTTACCTTATTCTAAAAATACCCACATGGGTGATGTGACACTGTGAAGAAAAAAAGAAGAGCTGATGACCGTCATATTTTGGTGCAGTCGTTTTCACTGTTTTATTCACTAGGAAAGGTTTCAATTTAGTGTTCTTTAATGGGAGATTAAATTGGGTTTTCACATGTCTGTGGTTTTTCAAATTAAAAAATGAAGTGTGAAGAATTACTTGAATTTTTTTCCCACAAAATTTAAACTGTCCATTAAGTCATCAAATGCACTGCTTTTGCAAGTGCCCTGAATTGCTGCCTAACTGGGCTTTGTGGGAGAGGAGCATTGAAAATTAGGCTGGAAGGATTAAAAAATATGCTGCGTGCTTTAAATACATATTGTACCTTTCCTTTTTCTTTGTCCTAAAAAGGTCACAGCTTTCATATTTAAACAATGACTAATTTTACATTTATTCTCCTTATGATCATTCCCATTACTGGGGAATGTCCCCATCTGCATTTTGAATGGCTCAGAGTCTAAAATGACTATACAGAAAAGGAAGCATAATGAAGAAATCTTCTGGTTTCCTTATCTGACAGCAAACTCACACCAGTGTGATTTTTTTTCAAGAAGTGTTCAGGAGTAGATTCTTTCTCATTGTAATATTGAATTTTGGAAATTAAAACCTAAGAAATTGTTAAGTCTGGTCTTCCGATTGCTCAGTTGTGATAACAGTGGTATGACCAGATTTATTTAGTACATGCACATCTTCAAACACTGTAGCCCAAAGTACTATTGAAATGCGTTTGCAAGTACCCATTCTAAAGCTTGGGGCTGAGGGGGGGAGGATTCTCAGATGAGCTCCACAGCCCATCTCAGCTCCCATCCACCAGTACAGGTTGTGGGACAACCAACCAGGAAGCAGCTTTGCTGTAAAAGGTCTCTGGGTCCTTGTGGTCACCAAGCTGTACATCAGCCAGCAATATGCCCTGGTGGCAAAGGTGTTCAACAGCACCCTGGTTTCCATAGGAAGATGATAACCAGCAGATCGAGGGATGTGATTATTCCCTTTTACTCAGAACTGATGTGACCACATCTGAAGTGCTGTGTCTGGTTCTGGGCTTCCCTGTACACGAGAGACATGAGCATACCAGAGCAAGTCCAGCAAAGAGCTGTGAAGATGATTAAAGGACTGGAGCATCTGACACGCAAGGAGGGGCTGAAAGATAGGATTATTCAGCATGAAGAAGGCTCAGGGTGATCATACACTAGAGCAAAATGGCCAGAGAGTTCACAGAGTTTCCATTGCTGGAGTTAATCAGAGCTCAACAGGGCAATATCAACTGGGCAATAAGAAACCTGCCCCAGCTGACCCAGCTCTGAGCAGCAAGGTTGCATTATATGATCTCCAGAGGTTCCTCCCAGCCTCAACCATTCTGTGATGGCCAGAGTTTGACCACAGTCCTTATGCACTCTGGGATAAGACTCCAAAATACAGAGAGCATGGTTCCAAGTTTGTATAGCTATAAATTTGGCCAGGGAACCCTTTTTGAATGTAGAACTCAGTACCTGGGAAAACCCTTCTATAGAAGCATGTTCTGGTTTAGCCTCTTTTTTTGCTTTTAGTACTGTGGATTGCTACAGTTCAGTTTCGCTTGTCTCCCTCTTTACAGCAATGTGGGGACAGCTGCTGAGCCCCTTATCCACATCGTCCTATCTAAAAGGGGGAGAGTTACCTGGGGGCCCATTCTCATGAAGTCTCATTCACTACTGTCCTGGCTGTGAAGAGAGCATCACCAAACATTGCAGACCATCTGGCACACTTCTGAGCTGGTGAAATGCCGACTGAAGTGTGGATAAAGAGCTCTGGCATGCCAGTCTGAGAGTGCTCAAAGCAATATCCGATACAATACTGGCATGAGGGTGTGCTCTGCTGCGCAGAGACTGCATATAATGAAATCCTTGTTATATAATGCAGCTGATGGATAGGGGTTATGTCCAGCCAACAACTGGTATTTCCAGGAGTCAATATTACCAAAATCTCTGTTCATATTTAACTTTTCCCTTCACAGAAAAAAAAAAAAAAATGTGACTGCAGATGTCTGTGACACTTGAAAAATCAAAGTCTTTCAAAGTAATCAAGGCAATGCTCAGAAAATATTATTAACAGTAGCCCTACTACAGTATTTCCTTTAAAGACACATCTGGGGTGAATTAGGGTGCTGCTAAAACTGTGGCACTGCTACAGATGTTGAGGTGTAAACGTGTTTTGCAGTGACTGTAGATATGTGATCAAGTATAATGCTTTATTAGGAGCTCAAGCACTATATTTCCAGTAATATGGAGAATGACAGAGAAGAAAAGAAATGCCTTCTGAGTTTGAGTTACAGCCACATCTAATGAAGTCAGAGGTGTTTTCACTCTACTTTAGTATTACTTTTCAACTCCTGCAGCTTAAATGAACCTGCTGATCATAACAGTAAGTATGGGTTCAAAGAATATCCCAAGAGGTGTCATTAGTCACATATTACATCCTTTCCTAATTTGTACGCTTACCATGTTGCAGGATTTCACAGGACTGATGAAACCTCCAGAATTTCATGTTTCCCTCAGCAGTCTACAATAACCCTTAGTCTGAATGACATGTATTATTTCCTTGTTGAACATGTAATGTAGAGGGTTTAGTAAAAGATTTATTGTAAGGAAAACTAGATGTTTTATTTCCAGCCTAAATGAATACATTATTGCTCTGAGTTTAAAAATGCTCTGGTGATATATTACATCTCAACACAACTGTACACATGAAATCTGCAGCAAGAAGGTTTATTGGACTACAAATCAGAATACAGCTGTTGATAAGAGAACTATATAACCTAAGTTACAATATGTTACAATAAAGTTTCACTGTATAAGTCATAGTGGGAAATAAAATAAAAGTCTGGTGAAATAGTTAAGCAATAGTTCATTTTTTACTGACTGAAATAATGGCAACTGCCAGAACTCAAATCTTCCTTGTTGTATATGGATGATAAAAGGGCCATGGTGAAATCTCTCTGTCACAGTTACATGGAAAATAGTGATAAAGTTACTAATCCCAGTAAGGATTAACTGCAGAACAGCCTCCAGATTCGCCCTGGAATGGAAAGTCTGCTCTAAGCCATATTCATAGCTTGCCCAAGTATTGGGACACAATGCAGACGAAGTGTAGAGCAGTGAGGGATATGAAATTCTCTCTTCCTTCAGCCAATGCCCAGCAGGCAAGGACTGCCATGCAGCTCAGCCCAGCACTGACATTGCACCACCCTTCCCAAACATTCCCACTGGGTTAGAGACTCGAGAACAATGGAAATACTTGTGGATCAGGGGCCTCTCTGCTTTGCATCCATTCAGCCTCATGGAAATTTCTGGAGCTGGATACCTACAAAAATGGGTGCTGGCACCCTTCTGTATCTTGTAGTGCCATTTTGTGATAAGGTCAGCAATAGAGACCCTTTTTTTCCTGCAGCTTTATGGATGGGGAATAAGAACTGGTGAACAGATTATTTCTACAGTAAAACTTTCTTCTAAGGCTGAAGTTGTGTTTACAGCATTTTACGATGGGTTGAATTTCACCTGAAATACTGCCTTTCACTCCCCTCTTATCTCCTATCTTCTTTATAATTTTTTTTTGTTGCTTCCCCAGACATGTATTTTCCAAGTAAAGTTGGTCAAATTGTAATCTCTGCTCAGAGTTTATCATTTCAGAAAGTCTGGAACATCACAGTGCTTCTTGCTCAGAGGCAAAGATAAGCTGTAGTGGAGTCTGTGTGTTACAGCATTCTGCCCATTCACCATCCTTCCTGCCTTGTACCTGAGCTACCTGCATAGGTAATTAAGGAGAGAAAAAATAATAATAATTAAAAAAAAAAGTCCAAATAAAGTTATTCCAGCGGTCTGCAAAACATGTGGGTCTGACTTCTGATATGATGATGAATCTAGAACCAGAACAAATTCAAGAACTCTGAAGGTAAATTAGTCACTACATG
The DNA here is from genome assembly GCA_024733675.1 of Psilopsiagon aymara. NCBI lineage: Eukaryota > Metazoa > Chordata > Aves > Psittaciformes > Psittacidae > Psilopsiagon > Psilopsiagon aymara. The sequence continues at coordinate 66,371 of JANRGW010019686.1, read as the reverse complement.
GAATTTATTATATAAATATAATAATTCATTTGCAGCCCTATCTAAGAGCACTGGGCCTAACTGAAATTGTAGCAATGAAATGTTTATTCTATTTCACATCATTAATGTTGGAGTTCAGTGGGGGTCCTAAGGTGAAAGTGATACAGATATTTTCCAGATAACAGTATTTAAGCAGATGTTTTAAGGTGGATGGACCACCCTGCTAGCTTTAAGAATGTTCTCTCTACCAGGACAAGACCTCTTCTTTTGCCAAACCATAACTGCAAGGATTTAAGCCACACTAAATATCTAAATGCCTACTTTTAGATGTTTGGTGAACCGTTCATCCCTCCATGGTCTTTATCCACCAAGCCCTACAAGCTGGCCTAGCCACTCGGCCTGTCAAAAGCTTGTCAGTCTTCCACTTCTCTTGCCAGTGCCATAATATTTCCCTTGAAAATAAGAAGTGTTCATTGCACACTTTAAATACTTCTCCACAGTGAAGAAGCCAAAGGGCTGTGAACTGGCTCCCATCACTTCCATCTGATTAGCACTGTCCTGCTCTCCCTTCCTGCGTTTTCATTGCAGATATTACATTTACCTTTGGCTGACAAAACATACATACTGTTAGCTGCCACTGTTTCTTTTTTGTTTTCTCTGTTGTGTGTTCTCTTTCACTGTCTTTTTCTCTCAGCCAACTAATATACTTTCCCCTGTGTGAAGAGGGTCTTTATGTGTTCTTCTGAACAATTTTCTGAACCAACCTCCATCTATTGTTTTAAACAATTGATCCATGGACTAAAATGGGAAAACAAAATAATCCCTCATTTAAATGATCAATGGAAAGGAATGACTGGGGGAAGATGTTGATTGCTGCTGCAGCCCTAATCATCCAAAGTGTTAGTGCAATTCAGAGATGGGAGGAGGGGAAGAGATTTACAACTTTGGGATCTCCCAGGGAAGGAGGTCTGTAAGGAATGGCTCCCATATGGAACTGGAATGCTTTGTACACCCTGGCTTAGCAATTAAATTTACAAGGTGTTGCTAAGTAGCAGTACCCCTGTAAACTCAGCAAACGTTCTAAATGCTGTTACAAAAATAGAGACTTCATTTATTGCTTCTCACATTTCAATAGGGAGAAGGACATTAGCAGAAGGCTGTTCTTTGTACAGACTTCCCATTTGGATAGTTGGGAAGTGTATTCTGATACAAAATCTGTGAGTGGATGCAGCATGACCCATTAGCAAAGGCAGGGTTTTTAGGAGGAAGGACAAAAGGTGGAACAAAACAAGCATATGAATATGATTTAGAAAATATGTGTCTAAAATGACTGGCAGTCATTTACTCACACACATACATGCATATCTATATATATATGTATATATGTACATTTCCCCTTGGAACAAAAACTGCCTTTTAAATTCTTCTCAATCAAGTTTCACTGACAAACTTGCTTGACAGGCATCAGGGACCTGAAGCAAGGGAAAAAGTAACCATCACTCATTCTTCATTGGATTTCTATGACAGAATGATCAAATCCTGTAGAACCTGGCATAAGCACATCATTATCAAACCCTGCTTTAGCATTTCTTAACTGATCACGGAGGCTGAGGTCCTTGGTGACTCCTGTTTTCTGGCACTGTTTGTAGTTATTTGACCTTTTCTCAGTGGATAATCCACACAAAAAGCCCTAATTACTTCCCCAGCTTTGAGCGGTCCAGCACTGTGAATAATCAATGACACTGATTTAGGTATTGCACAATCAGATGCTTATGGTGTTTAAAGAACATTTTTCCATTGACCTGTCACAGCCGTAGGACAATACGAAGCACTGAAGTTGCTGTTGTAATCACAAGCTGGCCAAGTGACCTTGGGGCTCTGAAGTTGATTACTAGGGCCTTGATTTGAACAGACACAACACATTTTTAATGATTTCCTTATTTTTATTTTCTTAAAACAGCACTTAGTCAGGATGCATCTAGCAAGATACTGGTGTACTCACAGAATGTAAATGTAGCTGAGTGCTTTTTTCTGTCCTAATATCACCTTAATTTTAATTTTGGCTGTTAGAAAGCACAGTACACAATACTGGGGGTATTTTTTCCAACATTTTATTTTACATTTGTATTTAAAAGAATAACAAAATTGGGCACCTGAATATCTGCTTGCTTCAAAAGTATTTAAGGATTAAACCAGAACAGGAGAAAAAGCAAACAGAAAGTGCCTACATATTGCTATAGACTGAAACATCTGTCAGAGGAATAGCATGAGGATTCTTAGAAATAAAGCAGTATCTCATTTGCTGGGTTCTTCTCCCCTGTTCACATAGTATGAAAATTTTAAGTTTACCACCTGCTCAGCTATTTCAGCTTTAAAAACTAAAAAGAGGGAAGAGTCATGGTTATGCCCTAGTTTTGGTTAGAATGAACGTTTTGCAGAGGAGCTTTTTTGCTCCAATTTTAGTAAGGAGCAATTTGCTCAGGAAAAATACATGATGGAATAACAGATCATTTGAGGGTAACTTTAAATCACATCAGTCCTTCACCAGTGAGATAGAAAATGAAAAGTGTTTGGTGAATATAGGCATAAAAACAGAAAAAAGGGGATCCTCTTTGCAGCAGAAATTTCAGACAGCCAAGATAAAATGATCCTCAGATATGTTTTGTTTGGGGTTTGGGTTGGGTTTTTTAACAGAACCTACTTGTCTCATTAAAGGAAGTATATTTCAGCAAAAGACTTAAAGGTTTACTTACTTGAGAATTTTGCAGTAATCAGCATGTTTCCTCAGAGAAATGCCAAGCAATGAGAAGCAAACACAAAAGAAGGGGAGCACCTCAAACTGCGCAGTTTGAGGGAAGTCTGTGGATAGCTCCACCATCTTTCCCCTCCCAAAGCAGGGAGGAAGTCCTTCCTCCTAGCAGGGGATCACTCCTAGTATGGCAGATTCTGAAGCAGAAGCAACAGGAAAAAACACTTTTATTGTGGAGTTTTTTTGTTCTTCCAAACTTCCTGCCATGAGAGGAAAGCATATAATAGGAGCTAGGACAGTTTATCAAGCAAGAATCTTTGTGTGTCTTCTAACCAGTTTCCTCTCCTCTGAAAACACTACTATACTTCTATTCTCTCTCAAATAATATCTCTTCTTAAGACACCTGCTTATGTTTGCATCCATCCTCATCAAGCCTAAGCAATAACACCTGAGGGATTGGTTGTAGAACTGCCTGTTGGAAAAAGTATATATTTGCAGAGGCATCATGTGGGTACAACCTGCTTAGAATCTACTTTGGTAGGTGCTGGTCAGGCAGCATAAATAACGTTAACTGCCCTGAAGAGCTGAAGCTGTCCATCTGCATAGCTGTGCAGTGAATGGCTGGGGAAGAGGAACCGAAGAACAGGCTTCAGCTTTTATCTGAGAGCTTTTTCCTCACTGAGAGACAGAACAGGAAAGAAAATGCTTACTACAGAAGAGGAATAGAATAATACAGAAGTTAATATGGTTCTTGAAGTGAAAACAGGCTTTGCAATAAGCTCGTAAAGAGGGTGAAGCAGAGATTGTTGGGGCAGCTGGCTCCTGTCCTGCTATATTCACATCCTCCCATGGTACACCATTGTCTCCTTAAATATATAAATTGCTGCTGGGTGTACTCCATGATCAGAGACTACACAATACAGATAGGTGTTGCAGGACAGCATGAGCAGAATGGCATGAGTTTTAGGCAAAAAAATACTGGAAAGACGATGTACAGAGATCTATGAATAACTCAGCATTCAACATTTATCCTGCTCCGAGTGATTTCAGTTTCAGTTTGCATACCTAAGCTCTTGCAAATAAACTAACTTTCCATTAATCTTTGACAGTTTAATTTGGTGATATTTTTAGAACAAGTTGGTTTTGAACACTTTCTCCAACAAACTGAACACTAACATGCATGACTTTCATAGAATCACAGAATAGTTAGGGTTGGAAAGGACCTTAAGATCATCTAGTTCCAACCCCCTGCCATGGGCAGGGACACCTCCCACTAAACCATGCAACACAAGGCTCTGTTCAACCTGGTCTTGACATCCCATTTGTTTCAAAACTACTTTCTACATGAAGAATATTTAGGCTCAACAAATGTTTATTTCTAGGGCATCACAAACAATACTTAAACTTTTCTTTTTTAGTTGCCTTATAAGCAGTCAACACACTAATTACAGACTACTTTAGTATGCAGTCAAAATTACCCTTTTCAAAAAGATGTCTCTACTGCTATTTAGTGTGAGCTGAAATGGTGTGCAGCATTGCAGCTTCTTCTTTCTAATGATTGACTGAATCTGTGTGCTGTCAATTGGCTAGGGTGTCAGCAGACTTCATTTGTCACAATGTCCCTTCAAATGGTTGTACTGCGGGCAGAGACCAACTGTGCCCCAAATTCCCCAGAGAGGTACAGCTCTGGGTGAGGATTAAGATGCATTTGCTTTTCAGCAGTTGCTAACCAGGGTGAGTTTGAAAACGCACTGTTGATCTCTTTTTCCACAGTGACTCCATTTCTTTGTACCATATGGTTATGTTTATGTGTTCTGTTGAGGGAGAGCTGTAATAGCTTTTAAGTCAGTGGTGGTGTCAGTGCCAGAGAAGGAGCAGTTTTCTAGGGAGGCAAGAGGGCTGAGCTTGATTTTGGAGAAAAGACATTGTTTATAAATGCCACTTTCAGTCTTGAAAGTCTTTTCGTTCAAAAACTGTTCAACTTAATTTTAAAATAGAGGATGACTGCAGTAGTTAGGTTTGGTTAGGTGAACCTTTTCTTTGTTAATATGTACACAAATGATCTTTTTGCTGCACTGGATTCGCTACTACTAAACCGAGATGAGCTGAAATTTAATTGAAATAAATATTCAACCTCACAGTCTTCTGATTATTCTTTTCTCTTTTAAATCAGATAAAAATGTTAATGAGCCACTTCACCTTATTTCCACCAAGGCCAGAAATTCTCAAGTGTTTTAATTTCTCATGTCTTCAAATTATGGGTAGCCCACTACCTTCAGTAATTTCCTGAGATGAAAGAAGAATTATCTCTCTCACAGGCTGCCATGGTGGGTGTTGACCTGAATATCAGAGCAGCTGAGGACCAGGTGGCTGTTCAGCAGACTTCCTTAGCAAGGTTTTTTTTGTGAGTTCTGAGAAGCAAACACAACCTTGCTAATAAAAATAAGAAAATTTTAAAAATTAAAAGATAAAATGAAAAATAAATAAACCACTTGCCAAGCTGTGAGTGGTCTTCTCCATGTAACTTTGCTATTAAGGAAATGATATCTAAACAGCAGGCACTTCACTATCCCATTCTGTGTTAATGCTCAAGAGATACAGTCGCAGTGTTTACATACACTGATAAGACTGTTGATTCTGCTGAAAAATAGCATGCTAAGTAGTAACTCAGTTGAATAACATTCTTTCTGATTTATTGGTTCCAGTCAAATAAAAGCTGAGTGATTCATAGTGCAAATACAAATACAGTGGCACATCTCAGGAATCCACCTGAGGTCAGGTCTGAACTCTTACACGGGTGGGCAGCTGCCCCGGAGTTAGATGATGGCACTTGATTCTGTGATAATCCTGGTAATTCAGTTACACCATGATTTTTTAAAGGTGAAATAAAAGGTGCTGTCTGGATTTTTCCACATTGCTGTGCAGTTGAACTACATGCAGAGACCCTGGCCTGCAGGAGGGGGAAGAGAGTTCCTGCCTCTGTTCAGTGACAAAAATCTGATGGAAAAAACAGCTTTGTTATTTTGTACCTAGAGCAAAGACAAATCTTTCGTATGCCTCCTTCCCTTTACGCCTCCCATCCTCTCCTTTGTTCTGCTTAGAGTCTTAATGGAGAACAGCCAGTCTCTTATTTCTCGTGACACATCTACAGCTGCTGAGAAAGGCCTTAAAAAAGCCTTTCGTCATTTTATGCCCAGTTTACATTTTTACAAAATGTTTTTGAATCCCTTAAGAAAATAAATACTTTGAAAGAATGTATGCTTCCTAAATGCAACATTAGGAAGTATATGCTTCCTAAATATAATATCCCCATTTTTCTCCTGCTCATGAAATTTATTGTGTCATCAGATCTGACTGAAATTTACAGTTACGCATAATGTTATTTTTGATATATTTGATTTTTTATTATTGTTATTGCATTGTGGAATAGAAAATGTGTTTATGGCTTTGTCCTATGAATATTTTTCCTGTAATTTAATCAATACAGATTTTAACCAAAAAAGTTTGTAGTTCTCTTTTGACAGTCATCTCCCCAAATGCTTAAACATTTTGGCAAAAATAATTTTTCCTCCAGATAAATTTCCCTTTCAAAGCTCATATAGCTGCTGCTTACTCAGACAAACCAGTCCTGAGAATCATTTGCATGAGAATTCATATACATTTCCACAACATGGATTTAAGTACAGGCTTACTGTGAAAGGCTATTGTTTATGTGCCTTTTTTAAAAAGCAAAGTGTGCTTAACAAGTGACATGGGCTTCATTTGTAGCTTGGTTGATGTTGAATTGTTTCAATTTTCTCACCCAGCAAAAAATCCCTTTTTCTGTAGATATCAGGTTTTGTTCTAAAATTAGACAGTGGAATGTTTTACAGAGCATTTATGCTACAATCTAAAGGAGAAAAAGGAAGAGAGCTGTATAGCCCCTCTCAAATCGAGAGCATTGTAATGGCTGTTATTCTGGAAACCAACATAGGAATGGTCCAAGCAAGATTGCTTCCTAGCCAGGGATGGAAGGGCCTTCAGCGTGGACAGGATCATTCTGTTAAGAGAGGACCATGTATTAAGCTTGTGATTAAAAGATAAAAAAAGAGAAGCACTCATAGCCTGAGAATTTTTATATATATTTTAAATACGTGTTTAAAATATTTAAATACGTATTTAAAATATTATAAATTGGGGTGCTATTTCCGGCTCCTTTACTAACAGGGAAAAGCATTTATTCCACAGGCAGTGAAATCAATAGGACCAGTTATATAATATTCTTCAGTTGGGCTGTTGCCAGGGTGCATGTGAATATTTTATTGTACTCAAAGCTTAAGGAAGGAGACAGAAGTAATAAGGCAATTTAGAGAGGGGTTATTCAGTTTATCAGTGGCTCCAATCTTGGAAACTTCCTTTTAGTAACCAAAGTTGGAAATTCCTGGCTTTTTATTAGCATGCTTGCAGGAATTCAGAGGGAAAAAGTCAGATTGCAATGCAACTTCGCAAGCTGCCTTTGAGGAAAGGAGGACAAAGAAAGAGCTATCTGTGGGCTGATGTACACCTTCTAAGCCTGTGCTTTGGGTTTTATTCACTTTCTAATCATAGCTTTTAGTTCCAAAATTTGTTTATAATGTACCAATAAAAATGTCTCAAGAAAAGTGGTACAAGTTTAATGCGAGCTAGCGTTATTCCGTACAATTTCTGCTTTACCTTCAGCCAGGTTTGCTCTGCCATTTTCATTTTTATTCACTTAGACCAGTATTTACATGATACTCCAGGACATACCATCCTTTTCAGAGTTGTAGAAATTTATAGTAATGAAGTTGGTCTGAAGCTTAAGCTAGATTTGGGGTTGGGTAATTCATTAGTATAACAATATGTGAACAGAAAGAGAAGCTGAGGAAGGTAGACATCAAGGACAGAGATAGGGCATGACTAATTGGTGAGGGGAGAACAGTGAGTGGCTTTTAGAATAAGTGGTGGGATTGCTGTATGTGCCTGGCTGTGTAGTGAACTGATCCCAGATGACTGCTGGCACATCCATGAATAGAAGCTAAGAGAAGTGGATCATGTTTTCTGTCTGTCATCTTATTCATCAGCCCCCCATCTGTCTGCCCTTCCTTTTTGAAGTTCCCCAACTGATTTCATCCAAGCCTGAGAGAGGAATGAAGTTCTAAAATATATTAAGTTCTTGAACGAATCCTGAAAATTACCAATCGTGTAAAGGAGGGAAATCGTATAATTGCATCTGCATGAAGAAGAGCCATGCTCAGCCCTTGATAGAGCAGCCAAGCACCAGCTGTCCTGCAAGGAATTTCTGTTACCCACATGATGGGAACTCACACCTCATTCTCATAAAAAACATTCACAGATCCTTGACAAGGCCATGCCTACATTTTGCTTTGATGATCCCAAATCACCACATTATTCTCATGTTGTATTTGACTTGCAGCTCACTTATGCCAGCCATACTTTGCATGTTCCTGTTAGCTGGCATGATCACTCTGCATTTTATCAAAGGCATCTGGAAAAATAGCCAGGAAACTAATACTATCTTTCTTTAACTTAACCTGTTAAGTTATGCAATTAAGCCAGCACTGCCAATGCCTCCTGGATTTCTCTGCCATCATTCCATACCTATTAGTCAGTCTTTGCTTGCTTAACACTACTCACCAAATACTGTTTCTCTGTATTCCTTTATATGTCAGAATTGTTTATTTCCTTCAGGGAGATCTTCTTTATCATGTTGTATTAGCTGAAAGAGCACATTCATAAATTGGAAATAATAGCACTGAGAAAACTAATTTTACAGTCTGAAAGCTGAATGAAAATATTGTATCCACCAAAAGTGCTCTCAGCTTGCCTTGTGAAGTTATATTCTTCACCCCTGAAAAATAAAAAATGCCAAACAAAATCAAGTTTTTATAATGAAAACATTTAGACACCAGGATCCGGGGTAGAGAGGATTAGATCTTTTCTTTCTCTGTTAAATTAAGGCATTCTTGAACAACAGATAGAATGGTTTGACAGTTCTGGGAAAAGAAAAAAAATCAGCAAACTTGGCTTGATTTTGTCCTTTTTTTTCAGCTGGACCAAAACTGATTATTCCAGAGAACAAACACCATCTTTATAAATTTGGACCATTTGTATTCAGTGCTTCATTCTGTATGAGCATTGGACCCCAACGGCATGGTGTAGCTAGCCAAATCACTTGCTGTCATTATTGGGAATGATGGTACATGGGAGTCTCAACCCTGGTGGTAAGCTTGCAAGGGAGAGAGTGGTGCCTAAATGCACAAGACCCCAGATATCTGTCCTAGCCAGCCATGGGGAGGTCTCAGATAAGCCTGTCATCCTGACAGGGCAAATCAGTGCTGAAAAGCCTTTGCACTCCACAGGACTCAGACTGGTTGATAGGAGAGAGTCATCTTCTGATAAGCAGAAGTGCTCTGCTTCCTCCGACTCCCCTGGGTCCCTCTCAGACCTCTCACACCTCATCGGCTGCCAGTAGGCCACCACTCACCAGCAGGCACTGCTGCCATGGCTGGGGAATGGCCTGGCATGTTCATGTAATGGTGCCCATTCTGCCAATTTTTGATACTGAAGTGGGTAGGCTGGCATGCTCCCTGCTACTGATGCAGGAGGAGTGATACAGTTCATTCCCTTTCCTGGTTGTCAGTCATTCATATCAAAATTAAGCATTTTTATCCTAATAAAACTACACCCCTGCTGGCCTGGGAAAGGGAGGAGGACTGTACTGCTTTTTAAGCAACAATGTGGTTCAAGTGACACATGTTTTCTGTGACCAAAAAGCAATCTGCAATGCCAATATGTTACTCAGTTCACACTCAAGATTATACCTGTTTAACAGGAAAGGCAGATGCAAAACCTGTGTCTTAAACAGGCCCTTAATGTCTGGAACCTGTTAAAAATTTCAGGCAGTAACAGTAATTAAGCTGCAAGTTTGAAAGGTTTGATTACATGATTTCAGCAGAGGATGTGGATTTGTAATCCTGTCTGTAAACATGGGAGTAGTAAAAGATGGAGCCTTCTGCAAATGATTTTTTTTTAATGGTTGGCAGTATTAAGAATACTTTACGTGTCTTGAAATGAGATACATTTAACTTCAAAAGAGCCTGATAAAGGTGATCACTTTGACTTTTCTTCCAAACTGTTTTCATGATTGTGAGTTATTTTCTAGCATTTTGAACAGAAGCATTCCCAAAGGGATGACAAATTAGTTGATGGTGCTGCAAGAGAGGCTTTGCAGTCCTCCTCTTTTGAAGTTCCTAATGATGTGAGTTTCTCAGTGTTTCAGTCCTAGCTGCTGCTCACACCATTCATTTGAAAGTTATGTGAAGTGAAAATTATCCATAGGCTTTTCTTCCTTTGCGCCTGTTCCCAAGAGCTGTGGCCAGATGCAAACGTGATGATGTGCCTGTGCATGCCACCGTTGCTAAACTGTAAGCAAAGCAAGGGAAAAGGCTGATTTAGAAAATAAACCCAAGGTGCTTGATGAGTGAAATGTCAAGTAGATTCATGTCTGGCAAAGGACTCTTCCTTGTCCATCATCATCCAATCAATGACACTTGAACCTGGGTTGACCAGGTCACCACACCACCTCTGCTCAAAGCAGGGGGAAATTTATAGGTCACCTTTTTGAATGACAATTAGTACAAGAAGATATGGTAATCCTGCTGCCTTTCAAAGTGTTATTGTTTTACTATGCAAAAGTCTCAGTGTACCATGCACAGCAGTACCTGCTCTCTATGTTCCTTACATGAGGAGAAACAAAAGACCTTTAGGAAACGATCTCCCTTGTGGCTCTTGTCTGATTAGAAAGTCCTCGGGGGATTAGCAGTATGAATTTCACAGCTTGTCCCCCCAACTCCCTCCTGCCCCTCTGCATTAAGGTTAGAATGATGTGCTTAGATCAAATCAGGAGGAGATTAAAGGAAAAGAAACCCCAGAGCAATTCTCTTTTGCATTTGAATGAATATTTGTAGTCAATAGTCATTTACCATTGCTTTTTAAATATCCCTGAGTTTTAGTGAAACAAAATTCAAATGCTGCCATAAGACAATAATATCTTATACTTCCATTTTAGATTAGTTTTATCATTTACATTTAATTTGTTTTACTTGTACATATTTGCTGTTGCGTGTAATCCTTCAATTTGCTCAAGAGATTTCATCAAGTCCCCAAGAAGATCAAAAGCTTTAAAGGTTTTGTTTGCATTTCCATGTAAGACCTACTACTTTCTCACTGCAAAATGGCCCAGAGAGCATTCTTTAAACCCATGTTAACTGCCAACAGACAGAGCCTGCAGGGGACATCTTTGAGGTGTGCACAATCAAACAGAAATAAATTTTAACCTTTTGTACAACAAAGTGAGAGAAAAAAAATCCAATTTCCTATGAAACCCTCACTATATTACCTGTGAAATCTATTTCACCAAAGATGGACTTTAAAAGGGGCAAATGATGCAGATAGGTTTCCTTAGCAGGGAGTTGTAAAGGATGTTTTAAAAAGCACAATATGGTACTAAAAGGAGAAAGATGGGAAAATGCTGTTCTAAGGTACGTTCATTTATATCTGCATCTGTTACCAAATTGCTGTAATAAGAGCTGGTCCCTGCACTAGCATCATCAGGCTAAGTAATATCATAAGTCAAACCACTGATTCTTCACAAGGGGAAAAATAAATCCCACTTAATGCAAGCAGGGAGAGTCATGGCTGCAGGACTGATATGCAAGTAAAATCACTCTGGATTCATTTTTGCTCTCTTCTACAGCTGGATAATGTTATTTCTCTGACGGAGTGCAAATGAAAACCAAATTTAATCCAGCACATTTTAAGACTTAAATAATCAGCTGCTGAAAAGGTAAAATAGAAGTATAGATCATGGAGCAGAAGGTGCTCTGAGAGTGGGTTAGGTTTTTGAGAGCGCTTGGCTCTGGTGAACTGGCAACCTGGTGAACTGGCCACCTTTCAGTGTGAGCTGCTCAGTTGGAAGCACTATGTCAGATTTGGGTTCCCTCACTCTTTGTGTATTTTATTGTGGGAGAAATCCATCACTAAAAGAAACCTATGGGAACAATACACACACATAGCAAAGCAGTTGCTCATTGCGCCCTTCCTCACTCAGATGTGTGAAGTTAAATGTTTGCTTTAATATGGGCTGAGCACGTAGCCCAACACAAAAAATGAAAGCAAAGCAATGTTTTGTGCAGTGTTTAAGACAGCAGCTCACATGCAGGTCTGTATCTGCAAGCCTGTAGTGACCAGCATCAGGTTCAGATGTCTGAGGGCCTTGGGAAAGGGAAAAGTCCCTGCTTCTTCCACAGCCACCACTGGAGACTGACCTGGCTCCCTAACTTGGTGTTTACACAAACATTTTCCCTGGTATTATAGACAGCCAAAGGGCTTTCTGCAGCCTCTTTTTCTCTCTCTTTTCTTGCTCCCAGAGGTCCCTGGTCTCTCAATGGTGCCAGTTAAGCAGTTTGTGAGGGTGTGTCCTAAACTGTGTTAGTGCAGTGACTGGAGGAACTTGCTGTTCTTTCTGATTTTCTTTGTTAATGGTGCTTTTGGAGGTATTTAATCTAAAACAACTTACCGATTGACCATATAGCAAAATTGCACTAATGGCTGCCCTTAAGCAACCACTGGAACGATGAACAGAGAGACAAAAGAGAAAATGATCAACGAGGCTGGAACCCCTTGAACTGCCTTTGCTGCCAGAGAAAAATGCTCCCCTTTCACATTCCTAAACTTAGCAGTTTCTGTGATTGCTTGTCTTTAACACTGCCAAAAACATACATCTGCCTACAAATGATGTTAGCAATACAGCTTCCAGCTTGTGTTCAAGTCAGATAGGAACCACGGCAGAGCAAACAAGTGCAATCAATGCAGATTAATGATGCCTGCTTTCATTCATGTCTAGGTATTTCATTGATGCAGCTGATAACCAATCTTTCTTGCTTGTATTTATGCAAGTCACATTTATTTGGTTAGCTTTTGGTTGATTGATTTTGTACTTTTGCTTGTTTGGGTTTTGTTAGGTTTATTTCATTTCATGACAAAATGGCTGATTTATTTCTGACAACAGTAGCAGTTTAATGCAAAACGTTACTGAAAGCTTCATATAACTTATGTTTTTAATTTCTGCAAATACCACCTAGATGCTGTAGGGAAAGACACTATATAAATCTTAAATAAATATTTACTGTACAAGAGACTTGTGTTAATGAATATTGCAGAGGGAGCAGAGCGCACAGATTCACCAGGAAACAACTGCACATATAAAACATTTTCCTTAGGTGAAGGTGGATTTTGCACACATTCAGACTTTTATGGCTTTATTTGCTTTTGCACGGCCAGATGAGGGGTAGTGCTCACTGGCATTCACTGGTGGGTGGTGGCAGGACAGCCTTCACCAAAGGTATGAAAGGTTGAGTTCACAGTATAAAAGGACAAGTGCAGATTGTGGCATGGGAAGAAACCAGGGGTAAAGGTCTCTCTGCAAAAACAATACAAAGAATACCTGTAAAGAAATGCTGGTTAAAATACAAGACCAAGGGTATAGATCTCCTTTTTTTCATGAACATTCCTGCTCATCTGTTTGTCTTTTTGTCTGCATTTTTGTACCTCACTCTGCAGTGCAGTATCTTAAAATCTGCCAGAAGTTAAGAGGCAAACAAAACCCTAATTCATGTATCTCTTCTCTCATCTTCATCGCAGGAATGAAACAAAGAGGTCCAAACTGCTGAGTCTTGTTTTCATCAGCTATAGTTTCATAACTTATTGCCTGTGTGGCCAGTACCACAAAAACCATTGTTTCATTCACTTTTGTGTGCCTTTGTTGTGTGGTTTTCTATTTCCTTTCATTCAACTAGTCAATCTAATAACAATAAAACACCTGAGTTTATGCAAATTATCATTATTTTTAAATTTATTACTCCTCTTCATTTCCACTTCATTTGTCTGAGTTTCTTCACATCCTTGGTACATCCTTCCCCCTAATTTAAGAGATTAATAAAATGTGATTCCTATGGTTCTTTGCTGTGCCCTTTCATGTGCTTTGAACTTTCAACAATGAACAACAAAAGCAGGGGCATCTTTGTTACCTCTGCAATTCTCTTACATGTCCCACTGGAGTTTTTTGTTTGATAGGTTATTTTTTTTTGCCAAGCTTGACAAAACATGTATTTAAATAATTGAATATTAATCACTAAAGTTTGCAGTCATCTCATGGCCAGTAAAATCATACATTTCATTATTTAGTCTGGCAACAGTAAGAAGTGAAATTCCTTTTTTTCATTGATACATGAAAGACCCGAAATGAAAGATTATTGAGTAACAGTGGAAGTTGTAAGGTGCGAGAATTTTCATCTCTGAGAGCATTTTGTGAAGCCTTTGTTCAAAGATCTTGTATTTCTGGTGTTAATTTAGTGAAACAAACAATGATAAAGTGTTTGTGAAGCCAGAAGGAATTTAATCAGCAGTGCTTTATACAGCTTGCCATGAGAAGTAGTTCAAAGTATTCCCTGCCATTGTTTCAGATTGGAATCTGGCATTGGGTGGGTGGTGAAATATCCCTTGGATAAAATTCAGCCTGTATCTTCATCTTTGATGTAGAACTTTTATGACTCCTGTGATGCTGAGTAACAAGCTCAATTTGCATTCCAAGGCACTGAGCCCTGCTGTTGATATCTCGAGTAAGAGTTCAAGCCCCATTGAAGGAATCTCACTTAACGTTTGCATGAGCTTTAACATGCATTCTTTTTTCCTGTTGACCTCCTCTTGGGGGTTACAGTTGAGTAGCTGAACTTTAGCTGCTGCCTAGATATGTGCTGAGTGTTTGATACACATTGTCATCGTAAGTCCATAAGGAACAGTTGTACACATTGTCTTTGAGTGTTTTTACACATGTTTTCTGATAAGTTACTGAGGATGCAAACACTTTTCTAAGCTCCTTCACCAGATACTGGGTGCAATGGTAAGAAACACTTGAAACATTTCCTGAAAAATGTTTGAAAGGCTTTAAGAAGCACAAGTGCCCCTTACATCTTTGTGTTCTGAAAGTCAAGGTTCAAGATTTTATAATTTTAAACTATATAACACAGTTTTAAATTTATTCTTTGCACTATGTTGATTACAATGTCCAGATCAAAGGCATTTTCCACTTCTTCAGATGTGTCAATCCTGAGAATGTCTCTGCATTAGTACAAAATTTACTACTAAAGAGTCAAGGTAGTTAATTTACTACTAAAGAGTCAAGGTAGCTAATTAACTACAGGAGTAGTACCTTGCAGCCCTGACCGATTCAGGTTCTGTTATGTTGTTCTACAAACATGTAGTGACATGCAGGCTTGAAGCATTTTCAGCTATATTGACAAAACCTACAAAAGAACAGGAAAAGACAGAGCATCAGAGATAATACTAGGTATAAAATTCCTGTCAGATGAAGTGTTATGAGAAAGAATATTTTGACGGTAATAGAGGCAGGAAGAGTGGAAATAAGAAGACATTACTTTACTATGACTGTCTCCTGCTTAGGACCAGGCATTTAAAGGGGTGAAGAGTTAATGTGTGCTGCATCTCAGTTAGTCATCAGCCTCCCAGGTGAATCATAAGTGAAGCTGGTTCAGGAATTTAAAAGCTTGATTAAGTAACAACAGAAATTTTCAAAGGTCCTGGGGAAGTCTGGCCCAATTTCCTGGAAATCAGTAAGAACACAATGCCTTATCCACTGTGAAAGTCCCAGGAGGGGAAAGCAGCACAGTGACATGTTTAATCAGCCATCTTGGTAGCTAACCTTATAATATTTAGGCGCTACAGTTATGCAATAAACCTCCTACAGTCCCCTTCCCACAAACCGTGAGATTTTATATCCACAGTTTACTCGGTGAAGTTACTGGTTACTGCATCTTACATCTAGTATCTTCTTCCAGGTCAGCTGAATCTGTGATATTGGGAATAGTCAGATACTGATGCTGCTCCTCCAAACTCTTCTACTAGGAGCAAATGAGAAGAGCAGAGAGAAGAACTGCCCGTGTCAGAACAACAGAGGAAGTGGAAATATCATAGTCTATGTTTGGAAAGAGGGAAAGAAGATGCAGGAAATCTCAGTGAGTTCTTAAAATAGATGAAACTCAGAAGTGAGAAAAGGCAAACTGGAGAGAGAGTGATAGAAAGTTCAGGGTTCAGGAGACTGAGAGCAAGCAGCTATGATTTCAGGTATGTCCACATCCATCCTCTGTGTAAAGCTGTCTGCAGACAGATGAAATGTCACTGAAAGCACTTGTCCATCTGAGCACTACAGAGAGGTTCAGGCTTGGCCTTGAAGAAACCTATGCCTATAGTGATTTAAGGCTACCCTGCCAGTCAGTGGCCCCTGGTACTGAATTAATGAAATTGTTTTGTTTCTAGGGGTGGAGCAATTGTTGCTTGAAGTACTATGTTTGATTTGAACCATTGCTGCTTATATATATGAGAAAAAACAATTTTCTGTGTTGAGAATGCACATTTAGACCAGAAAGAAAGTAGGTTTCCCTTAATTTTAGTCTCCCATCTGATATTCTACCAAGAAGCTGTGTTATAAGTGTAAGTGATACGGCATTTTCTTGAGTTGCTGAGCATCTTCACTCCTTCTGCGGACAGATCCATTCTCATTTCGACCAGTTTTCTACTGGTGTGAATTAACTGGTTTCAGCAGAGTTAGCTGTAGTGACATTATATTAAGAGCAGAGAATTTATCTCATTGACCTCAGTATCTGGTGAAATCATTCAGCTGTCTGCATGCTGAGTCCATTTTAGGGAAGAAATGGAGCATCAGAGGAGGGATTTTTTTCTGTTGAGACATCCGCTGCCTTGGGTGCAATGAATTTATTCATCACAGTGAAATGTTAAGTATGAGATCTAATGAGCTTCTGTTTCACTACTGAATAATTAGATAAAACATGTAGATAGCTACAAAGAGATTGGAATTGAATTGAAGTACCTTCTCTTCATTTTCCAGACTTATCCCTGAATCCGTTGTGATTTGTGCAATGGTTTTTCTTACTCTGATCTGCATGCCAGAAAAAGAAGTAAAGAGAAGAAAACCCTAGCCCCTTAAAGCCTGTGACAGGACAGTCGTTAATTTCAGTGCTGATGGTTTTCTCCTTTTATTTCCAATTACAAACCAGTTGATAGAAATCTTCCTTGTAATTCTTTCATTTTATCTCTTTAAATGCATACTTATTTTTCATCCTCATCACTTAACATATTTCATGGTTGAAAAAGTCGTGGAAACATGAACAGATATTTTTTGACCTTATGGACAAACAAGATCAGCAAGCAGAAATGCAAATATTAGTTCAATTTTCCTTCCTGGTCTTTACAGAATGCTTCAACTTCACTGTTGCACAGCATCAACGCAAAAGAAAATCTAGGAGATATGCTATGAATATGTTAACATTAAATAACAGAGGTGAATAACAAAGGTAGAAGAGTGGCTTCTCATTTGAGTTTCAGCTGGATGATGGATGACAATCTTACTATGTTTCTAAGTTGATTCTAAACTATCTTCTAGTCTTTTAAATAAGAAACTACATCTATTGGTTGAAATTTCAGTCATTTAAGACATAATGTAGAATTTTATTCTTTCCTCTTGCCTGTAAAAGAGCTTTTCTGAATTAGATACTGAAGGCTTCAACATATCTAGAAAGATATAGCAGCTTTTTCTCCAAAAGAGGTATAAATCCTTCAGCTCTGGGTACATTTATATCATGTTCAGTTGTAGCCATTTTGCTTCAATTTTTTCAATACAACCTGACTAAGTTACTCATTTGTTACCTTTGGCAATCAAAACCACAATAAAATCAATTTGTGAGGTCATCCATCTGTGATCCTCATTGTTGCAAAGTTTTTGTGAGAATGTTGTGATTCTTCTAATGTCCACTTCTGTTGTAATGGTAATTATAAACAAAAATCGTGTTATGCTTGGACAAAGAATATAGAACAAGAGGACTTCAGTCCATCACAGAGCTTGTATACACCACAGTAATGGTTCCAGGTTTGTTTATTTAATGACAATGGGAAGGTACAGCTACTTATGCCAGAATTCTATTAGGCCTTTATAAAATCTGAAAGCCTGTAAAATATATATCTCTTAAAACACAGTCTGAGTTTGAAGATGCTTAAGATTAATCTAATTGCTGTGTCTCATTGCCCTCCATTCAGCCTTTTCAACAAAGGAAAGGATACCTGGCTGTATTGAAAAGAGGTGTTGTTTCTAGTAACCTTCTTGTCCTGGGTTCAGCAGTAGCAGTCATTTTTCTTCTTAGTAGCTGCTGCAATGCTGTGTTCTTGACTTTTAGCCTGGGAACAGTGCTGATAACACCAATATTTTCAGTTGCTGCTCAGTATTGTTTACTCTCTCCAAAGGCTTTCTGGGTCTCATGTTCTGCCACGGAGGAGGGGAAGCCATAAGGAAGCAGAAACAGGACACCTGACCCAAACTAACCAAAGTGGTATTCCATACCACAGCACATCATGCCCACTATATCAACTGGGGGCAGTTACCTGGAAGGGCTGGATCACTGCTCGGTTGGGCTGGGTATCAGTCAGCGGGTGATGAGCGGTTGTATTCTCTTCCCTTGTTATTTCTCTTATCATTATTGTTGTTGGTGGTAGCAGGAGTGGTTTGTGTTGTACCTGAGTTACTGGACTGTTCTTATTTCAACCCGTGGGAGTTACATTCTTTCCATTCTCTCCCCCATCCCTCCAGGAGCAGGGGGAGGAAGCGGGGGAAGTGAGGGAATGGCTGCGTGGTTCTGAGCTACTGGGCTGACTGAGCTTAAACCATGACTCTTCTATAAGTATTTTAAAAATAGTCCATAAACCTCCAGTGGCCAATGGGCAAGAGAATAAAATCCTCTTGTCTAATCTAACCTTTTCCAAACATCTATACTGTAAGGTACACATGACTTCTAGGCTGTGAGTAAGCTAGTTTAGTCTTGGGTGTTGATGATCTTGAAATTGTTGCCTTTCTTAGAGCTACATGTATTTTTATTTCTGCCAAAGATGATTTCATTACTTTCATTGCGTCTGTGTACACATATGCCATGTCTTTTGAATTACATGGTAGGTATATCAATCAGTTTGGCTTTGGCACAGACTACAAGGGCTCTTAAAGTGCCTTCCACAAGTATGTTCATAATCCAAAAGAAAACTCTTCTAAAATCTCATACACAATACAGCCCTGGCTCTAATAGATGGAGGAAGGAGAAGCATATAATGAAGTGACTAAGGTTTATCATTTGTGATCATAAGAACACCTACAAATTCCACACATGCTTCTTTCTTCATAGCTTCAGGTAGCTAGTATGACATCTGTACCAGTCAATGTTCTTGAGACAACAGTCACTGGACAAGATCATACCAGGGACCTTCTAACAACTTATCAGTAGCATCACTGACATCCAGTCCTGGAACATACCCAGCAGTGTTTATACAGCTAGCAATACATCGTCTCTACCCAAGGGAAAACAAGACATTTCCAGTAGGATTTCAGTATTGTCCGGAGAGGGGACTACATTACTGAGTTCCAGTGTTTAGGCTCATTGGGAAGACGAAAGAGAATTTTCTTTCCTTGCTGTCCGCTGTTACTAAAACTTCTTATGTCATTTAGTTTAGTAATATTAATCCACACATAAAAATTCCTACCCATAAAAAGCCTGTATATTATCTAAACCAATTTCAAACTTAAAAGCTTCCATCTTTGTAATATTTGCTTGAAAGTATTACATAAACTGTGATTATTTTAATATCTGACTTTTCTTAACATCAATTTAGTCATTTTACAGGACTTCTTTCTTCAATTAATAGCATTTTTTTTTTATTAATGACTATAGTACTTGTGAAATCATCAACAGAAGACTGTACAGTTATGCCCTAAAGGAAAGCTTTAAAGTAGTTGTATTATATTATGCAAAGAATTAAAACATATTTTTAAGCAGGCATTACTTCAGCATTTAGTTATTGGCTAAAACAGCTTTAATATGCAAGACAGGATGTTAGGCGCTTAGCTGATCCAAATGCCAGTCTATAGATTTGAAAGACTAAAGATCACATCACTGAGAGGTTGACAGAAGTGACACTTTGCAAAGTGCCAATGATTTATGCCAATGTCTTGCTTGATGGTACTGTTATAGACAGCACTGTCATTACAAAGTCCCTAACGACTTCAGTCTACATTTATGGTGCACAAATTATAGGTGAGCCCAAGGATCGAAACCTTCCTGACTTTTAGATTTCAATGACCAAGTAATTCTCACTAGGTTAGCTTCTTGTGTGTTGCCTGATAGTTTACACTCGCTTTTCTATTTCAGCATTGCAACCAAATCACATCAACATGGGCAAAATATATATTCATTATATGCTACCAAACCTTTTTTAGCCTTCTTCAGCAAACACCATGCAAAATACACAAAACTTTATACTCTAGCAGTGAGCAGTAACAGCTCTGGCTTTTTCATCAACAGAAATGGTGCAGCCACTTCTGCAAGGTGACAAGGGCCTCATGCAAGCTGCTTGGGTCTGCTTAGGTCCTCTGGTTCCCAGTTATGTCAGTGCTTGCTAAAAGGATGTTCAAGATCAGGAAGAACTACACCTCCCTCTGAAGAGTACCTCTTGGGCTGGACCCTAGAATAAGCTTTCCATGCTGTCCACCTGTGATCCTGTGATGTGTATAACATTCTGACTTTGTACATTTTAAGCACCATTCCTGTGCAACATTATTCCCCCTTTAAATAGGCCTGGAATGATTGCTGATACTAAATCAAATTACGATGCTTGGGGGTTTTATTCTCTTCAGTAATTCTGCTACCTTAAGAAAACAGAAATTGAGGAATTAATTGCATTAAGATACAGAAGTTCTGAGGTAACACTGTCTGTATCAAAGGATATCAGTTTAAATCAGAAGAGACATTGTTTCGTATGGCTGTTTAAAGTGAAGGAGTAAACTTTCCTAGTCTAGAATTTCTGCTGTAAGAGTCACAAAGCCAGCCACAAAGGAAAAGAGGAACAGCTGAGACCTTTGACAGATCTAGAAATAGTGGGACGGTAGGGCATGGAGGGAGACTCCAGAAGCAAAGCTATAATTAGATAAGCCATAATATTCCACACCTCCCAAATAAAGTTCTCTCTGTTATTCACAACCAGAGATATAATCTTCCTGAGGGAATAATAATTTAAAAACATTGAGTGAAACGCTACAGATTACTTTAAAATAAGGCATTCCTTTCTGTGTCGATCAAGCAACCTACTCAGCATTGAACTGCTGCCTAGGAGCTGAATTGGAGCGCGTATATCCTACTGTAGAAGCCGTTCAGTCCAAACATGCTAGAAAGTATCCAATTGCTTTGGTCTTGTGGTTTACTTTGTAACCACAAATCCTCAAGAAAAATACAGCCCTGTGTTACACAATAGGATATATTCATGTCTGAGCTGGAACTTCCTTCCGTTTCCATCCCAGTCAATTAAATTCCCTGATGGCTCTGAGGACATAAATGCAACACACAAAACCAGCCAAGCAAACATAAGGATGATGAATGTCTAGATAGAAACAATGTCTATTTCAGTGAATTTTTGTGGCACAGCTGGCAGTATTCTGCAAATTGTTCACTCAAACATGTCAACCCAAAGTCAGATTAAGATCTTAACCAGAAAGTTATGTGTCCAAAAATGTGGGATTTTGACTGCGCTGAATAAAGCTTTGTGTGTATCAAGCTTATTACTATCCATAGCAATGTTAAATACAGGGGATGACAGGCCTGTTTAATCTGGATCCCTCAGCAGTATGAAAACAAGTGCACTGGTGTCTTTGGATCCACTTTAGGAAAGAATAGATGAAAAAGTAGTTGTTCAGTGGGGAAAGAATAACCTTTTATAGTATGCTCTGGCAGACCCCAGGAGAGAAATGACTTCAGAAATGCTTTGATTCAACAACATCCTTTACACGGAACACTTCAGGTAGGAGTCTCAAACACTGTTTCAAACATGCTGTGTTAATATAGTTAATAGCATACTTTATATGAAAACAAATATAAAAAATCTGAAGTAGCTATTCTTGTGATAGTGAATATATATCAATTTAATGCTGCTATTCAGTCAGATGTATGAGAATTTGCAGCATCTACAGTTTATTTTTTAAAAATTCTGAAAAATATAAAGTCACCATTTGAAATTCTTTGGTCTCGTATTCTGGTAAGTTCATAAAAGGAAGTTCTAGGCAGTTAAGTTAATTTTTGCAAGACTAAAAGCTTAAAAGAAGGCTGAAAAGACTATTGAAGGTCAGAATTTACATATTGATCAAACCGTAAGTTTATACTCTTGCAAACATTTAATTAACTTTGCTGTTACTGAATTTTTGTTCACAACCAATTTTATTAGTCATAGTTTCACCAATAAATCCATGGGACTGAAGCATGAGTGGCAGATAAGGTGGAGTGCATATGAAGGTGCTATGTTTTAAAATAGCTATAAATAACCTGAAATATTTGTAATTTTGAAGAAAATGTCATTCATAAAAACACACATTTGGCAATAAAATCAAGCCATTTCTGAGAATTATTGATCAGAAACTAAAGTGAAGACATATATAAAAGTTACGTATCAAAGTTCCAAACCACTACCTTTCTCTATGTAATTTAATTTTATAAACGAATAATATTAATTCAGTGATAAAAAAGCTAAATTTTTTTTTCAACTTTTGTTTTCTGACAACCAAATAGCTAGAAGCTGGTAAAAAAAGTATGTGGGAGGTTCAACCTCAAGTGTATTGAAGGGATGATTCCTGCCCAAGCAGCTAGCAAGAACACATGGGTGAACAAATGTTGCTACATTTAAGAATTGCTCTAGAATAGCTGATGAACAACCTGGGATCTGTTCTAGTTATGCATCAGCAGCAGAAGTGGTCATTTATATTCCCACTGAATGAGCAAATGCAAGATTTGCTCCTTGAGACATGAAGAGAATACACAGGAACCAAACATGTCGCCTCAAAGGACTATTCCTTTGCATTCGATCCCCAAAACTGCAGCACAGCCAGGGATATTACAGTCATATAAATGAAGATTAAGGTCTCACATTCTTCAAGTTAGTCATAACAGATAGCGACAATGATCGATCATAAGTCACTGATCTTAGATGTTCTTTCACTTTAGGACAAAGAAAGAGCGGAGGACAAGGTTTTCTTTTCAGTGTCTCTGAACTAACAGACTTCTGCACTGTCAGAGTTTCTGTGTCATGTTCCTGCTGGCAGACACATAATGAATCTGCATCCTTCTTATCAGATAATATCTGTCCTTCTTACCTGGGTACCCTGGGAACTGGGTACCCAGAAGAAGCAGAAGGTTCTCCCTTCTTAGAGATTAATGAAGCTGTTTAGATAAGGAGAGAGCTGTTTGGAGTTTGCTGCAGACTCGCTTGCAGGTGGACTGGCACTGCTAAGAAATCCCACGCAGCCTGCAGCCAAACATATAGGTGTCTCTGGCACCTTTTCCTCCTATATTGGCAGATAAGAGGACCTGGATACAAGGAAGACCTTCACAAGCCTGCAAGTGTGCTGTCATGTCTAAAAGATGTGTAAAGCAAAGTTAGGTTCAGACCTGAACGCTTGAAATTATGATACCTTCTAACCAAGCATACCCTTGCTTGACAAAATACTCAAAAAATTGAGATTATATTAAGCATATCAGGAATGACTATCACCAATCTCAGCAGGCTGCTGTGCCTTCAATACACATTACCCCAAGCCGTCATCTCCATGTCAATACAGCCATCAGCAATGAAGGCTTCACTCTGAGAAGGAAATTCCTGACTTCAATTGTTATAGCAGGACCCAGAAGCGCAATATCACAAAACACGGGAAAAAAATGACAGGATCACTGGCAGTATAAGCAGAGCAATGTTATGTCTAG
Source organism: Psilopsiagon aymara (assembly GCA_024733675.1). Taxonomy (NCBI): domain Eukaryota; kingdom Metazoa; phylum Chordata; class Aves; order Psittaciformes; family Psittacidae; genus Psilopsiagon; species Psilopsiagon aymara. The sequence continues at coordinate 42,695 of JANRGW010019686.1, read as the reverse complement.
TGGAAAAATGTAGCTGTTTGAAATGTGTTTTATTTCTGTTGAAGACAGGTAAGTTTAAACTGCAAGAGACTATGTCTTTGGATAAATGTCTACTGAAACCAGAAGAAAAACATAGAAGTGTTATGGTCTATCATTAGACAGAGCTAACCAGAAATAGCAATATTGCTTAGGGTTCATCTGACTGCATGCTCTCTGGATGGAGAGAGGCAGTGTGTTTAGTTAGACTTCAGTTCCAAGATATGAGATGTTTGCTTGTGGCTTCTGTGGTGGCAGCAGCAGTAGGCTTCTTGTTGTTTTAGCATTTGAACAAATTACTGTGTCCACAAGCAGCTGTCAATAAATCTCTGTTTTCCTTTTTTTTTTCTACTACAGAGAAAATGTGGTAATAGATTATATCAATCAGCATGTTAATCAACCATTATATCTGAAATCACTGCATTTCATTACAGTCTTAGGCTAGAACCTTTCAGTTAAACCTCCCCATACCTTAACACATGAAGCAAGCCAGCAAAAAGAGAAGGTATGGTAGAGAGGACTGTCAAGGATGCCTCTTTTCTCCAAGTCTGAGCTCCATCTCATCATCTTTTAGAAGTTACTTTATTGCGATGGCTGTGAAAATTGACTGCTCCAGCTATTATTCTGAACATCCTCCTGGTAAAAACTAGGTTGCTGCTGCAGCCTTTGTTTACTCTCCCAAAGTGATCTACCATCCTAGAGTTGTAACAAGCAGTTTTCTTAATGATGTGCTAGCTGTAAGCATTTTCTCAGCTATAAATATATGGTGTTTAAAATTATTTAGTAGCTATTGTACATTTCGTAGCCAATGCTATAACTTATGAGCACCAAGAAATTGAAATTCAGAGCACAGTGTAACATGACCTTTTGTATGCAAGTTAAATCAATTTTATACTCCTCAGAATTTGGCCCACTGAATATAAAAGAGTCCAAGCTGTAAAAAAGGGAAAGATATATTTTTTAAAATAAATAAATAAAGAGGGGAAGTGCATTTTGCAATGCCTTGTAAGTAGGTAGTTCAAGAAGTGCCTGTGAGGTTGTAGCATAGATCTCCCTCCTCTCCAGCAGTTCCCAGCCAGTATTTGCTGCCTGTCACATGAAGTGATAGCACTTTACCAGTGAAGAACAGGCCCCAGTCTAAGAACCTCTGCTGAACCTCTCCAGAAAGGGAGGGAAGGCATTGGAGTTGGCTGGTGACAGGCTGGCTGCAGGGAAGGAGCTGGAGCTAGGCCAGCAGAAAACTTGTTTTCTCAAGCAAGACATAGGTGTGGTAAATTAAGGAATGACTGCTATAATTCCCTACTCCATGTTACACTTATAGTCACCTCATTGATTCACACTAAGCCAGAAGAACTGGCTTATAGAGTGGGAATGCTGTGAAATGGCTCAGTGAGCGTCTGATGCTGCAGCACTCTTTCTGATGGCACAGCTCAGCTCCTGCAGTTGAACCTGTGGCTGCCTGGGGAAAGCAGCTTTACATCTTGCCACCCTAGAAGCCATTTGTTTCTCTGAGGATGCTAAGAGGGAGCAGACCTTTCACTTGCGTGTGGAGTGTGTGTAACACTGGTAAAAAAGCCCTGGAAGGAACTTACCCTATGTTTATGCCTCCAGCACAAAAGCCATATCCGCAGGGTTGTGCTGTGTCTTTTAAGTTTCCTTTTCTCTCTCTCTTTCTAGTAGAAAAAACAATAGATGGCAGGATCCAAGGGGATGGTTTCATTTAGAAGTTCTATGAAGCTGGTAGAGCTGGGATTTTTATCACTTCATTTTTACAAAATTCAGGATTAAATTCTATGGTAACAATCGGGTGACTTCAGAGGAGTCAGCAGGCATATCAGAGAGCTAAATCTGGTTCTTAACCATTAAAATATTATGTAAAGGAACATGAATAGAAACAAAGGCAAGAGAGTCTTCACTTCCATATCAATGTTCCAGATACTTTGCATTCATACAGACCAGAGTTCATGAACCCTCTCTAACCATGTTAACAATCCTCTGGGTTTCTAAAGGAGCAGCAGGGGTTGGAATGAGAAGTCTCCCCACATACATCAATAACATCAGTCTTGACACACTGATGGGATTTCCAGGGGGTTCTTTGCTAACTGTGCCTGCTAAATCCTCTGCACCACTCAGCAGTGGTAGCTCGGTATGCCTTGCAGGGAGAAAAAAAATGTCTGAAGTTTGTAGTTGAAAACAAAGTGTGCATCTGTGACATGTGATTTCTTGTGCAAAAACAAGTCAGAGCGTAGACATTTCTCAGTGACTGAGGTCAGTTCAGGTGTCTTCAATGGGTATTTTTACAGACATTAAGCACAGCAATGTTTTGCACCCACAGTTCGTATTTCCCAAGATATATGCAAATAAAGTTAAACATGGCTCCATTTGAAAATCAGAGAAGTACAGTTATTCCTCATATATAAAGATGAACTGTGTCTGGTGGTAGCTAGCATGTTGTTTTTTTGAGGAAGTAAAGAAATCAAAGTGATAGAACTGTGCCAGACCAAGGATCCACACAGCTCAGTCCAGTCCTGCTCAGTGTCTGACACCTAATGATTACGAAACAAACATACTTTTATTCAGTAAATCCTTTTCAGATGCAGAAATCCACAGTATAAGGACACCCTTTATACCTACATCTTTTTTATGGAACTGTCCTTGATGGCCTTTAGCCATGATCTTTTTTCTAATAGTTTTTGAATGCATTTATACTTTTTGAGTCAGATTGTATTCAGGATCAGAGAGTCAGCTGCAGCTGATGGCATGTTTCTATCAAACAAGAATCCATCCCTTACAAAATTCAATAGTAATGTAACAACAACTTCAGCTGCATTAATTTTTTAACTGATTCATCTTTCAATGTAAGCAAATTTTTTCATAATGAAAAAATAACCATGTACTGAAATCAGGCATTTTAATAGAGTGTTCCACCGTGATTCAACATATTTTTTGAAAATTAAATCTTCATCTTGAAAATAACTTTGAAGCTTTCTAATTCTGAATTATAAAAAAAAAAAAAGTAGATTTTGTAGATTTATGTATTTCAAATCTGACCGATATGAAAGAAAATGTTTCAAAGTAGCAGTAGTACTCTGTGTTCTATCTGCTTTGAAACTACATATATGGAGTTCCTAATGTATAACCAAAATCCAAAAGATGGTGATAACAAACTAATACAATCTGCTCTGAGCACATCCAATAAAGTTTTCTTTGTGAGAGTTTCACGAAACTGGAAGTGAAATAAAACTTTACTATGCTTGTGATTAGGCACAAAATAAAACCCAAAGCAGGTAGTGCTGTTGTAGCTCACGTTTTTCTGTCTTCGTCCCAGACACATGAAGTTCCATGCTGGACCACCTATACAAGAAAGGCATTGACAAGCTGGAGCAAGCTCAGCAGAGGACCACTGAGGTCAGGGCTGGAGCAGTTGCCCAGTGAGAACTGGGCCTCTTGAACATGGGGAAGAAGTGGTTTTGGGTGGACATAAGGGCAGCCCTTCAGTCCCTGTGTACCAACAGGGTAGTTGAGAAAATAGAGGCAGGACCTTCACAGAGGTGCATGGCAGCAGGACATGGAGCGATGGTTATGAGCTGAAACATGAGGTTCAGAATGGATATCAGAAAAACAGCTTTTCATGATGGGGACAGTTGAATACTAGAAGTCACTGCCCAGAGAGATTTTGCTGTCACTATCCTTGGAGGTTTTCGAGAACCAGCTGAATAAAGCCTTCAGCCATCTAAAAACTCTCATAGTTGACCTTGCTGTGAGCAAGAGGTTGAAATGGAGCCTGCCTGTGATCCCTGTCATCCTCAGCTGTCCCATGATTCTGTGATACTACATGTGTCTCTGGTACCAATAGGATTTTACACAATGTAGATACTCCATCAGCTTGCTCTACTAAGCACAGGCAGCCTCCCATACATACATGGCAGCACCACAGAGAGCAGTGGGTTGAGCTGTGAGGAGAATTTCCCTTGCTGTCTTCTATACCCTCAGTAGAAGTCCCAAGAGGGTAGGGTGCTGTGGTTGCACCCACATGTCCAAAGTCTGCTGGCCCTTTTGGGGTGTACTGTTGCATCAGGCACACATGCAGGCAGGAGGTAAATTGCCCACCAGCACCTTCTCCAGCCTCACATCCTTCCCCTGAAGAAGCTGGCCTGTATGTTTCAGAACCAAGCTGGAGGAGGCTGTGATGTGGTTAGAGAGGAGAAACAGAGGCAGCTGGGGCACAGCTATAGTCAGGAGTACAGTGATGCGATGGTGCAGACATGGCTCGGCCTGCTGATGGGGACAAGGCAACTAAGGGGGACTGAGGCAGTCTGGCAGAAGAGCAACTCTGCCTTTTCCTCCCAGGCTTTTCAGAAGCTCTGGAGCTTCTTCTGCAAGAAGCACCTTATTTACTCAATTCCTGCAGTCATAGAGACAGCTAACAACATTGGGGTGGTCCTAGATAGCCCTAAGAGATCACCTGCTTCAAAGTCTTTGCAAGATCACAGCTTAAGCAGTAGTCTCTTCTGTCACCTTCATTTTAATCATCCTCATTTCTCCAAGCATGCCACCTTTGGGGTGGAACTGTACCTCTGCAGTCTCCTTCTCAGTTTACTGTGCAACTCTCTGAGCTACTTGCCAGAGATCAAATGCCTCTTTAAGCAAACAGAAACAAAACTTAAGTAGAAAGTGAAGTAAGTCCTCAGGCTCTAGGTGACTAGGGTGGATTGATTGTACATATGGGAAATGTTGTAATAACAAAACAGGTGTTATATTGTAATTTTGCTAAGTGTCCTAACAAACGAGGTTCATCTGGCACAATTTGTCCAAAGCCTTCAGGGAACTTACAAAATTTATTTATAAGTGGCATAGAAAAAATATTCTCCTTAAGCTAAGGCAGCGTGGAAAAATGGAAGCTAGCCATATACATCCTTCTTGTGATGGCAAGCAGGTCTGCTTAAACAGGAGCTAATCCTCCTGGGCACTTCTGTAGGAAGGAGTGGCCTCTATTCTCTACCAGGTCTCGTGCCCACACAGCCTGGATGGAAACTGATTCTCTTAACCTTAAACAATAGGGGAGGAGAGCAAAAACTGGAAAAAAATTCTAAACCCAACTTCATCCTGGTAAGTTTGGGCTGATTTTGTTTTGTGTAGATTTGGGGTAACCCAGTAATGGGGTGATGAAAGACATGACGAAGGGAAATGTTATGGAGGAAGCAATTTTGCAATTATATACAGGATAAAATATTTACAAGCAAAATATATGAAAGGTAAAATAAGGAATAAAGAAATTTGCCAACTCTGAGGCAAAGGTCAGTGACATAGATAAATGCGTTCATGTTTGTATGTTTTCTCACTGTTAAAATCAAAACTTACTCAGTAGCATATAATCATAAATCCTGACTGGATCAGACAAGTGTTTTTCATTGTTCAATCACCCTTCCACCAAAGAGAGTGCTGACAGCTTTTGTAACAGGTGGCACTTGCTCTATTATGTGCTAGTAAATAGTGAAATGGTATGGGCTGTCATCCTATTCCCAAGTATCATGCCTTAAATGTGAAAGGGCTTTCAGCATCTGACTCAAACTGGCAGTGTGATCTTCCCTCTTATATCATAAACCTGTCTACAAAAAAAAGTTTTTGGACTAAGTTTAAATAGGTAGATTTTTTTAGATGATTTGTGGGCCTGTGTGTCCAAGATAAAATTCTAGCTCCACTGAAATCAATTATAAAACTCATACCAACTGTAACAAAGCCAAGTTTTACTGGACTTTCATAGAGCCAGGAATTTTTAAATGTCAGAAATAATGTATTCAGGAAACACTAGCACCTTTGCCTAGCTGAAAGTGGGAGCTCCAGTCACAAAAGTTTGGCTTTGTTCTCCCAGCTTAGCAGGTTTATGGACATACTTTGCTGCCTCCTACACATCATGTAGCAGTGTTGAAACTGGCAGAGAACAAGATCTTTCTTTCGCTCCTGAAAGCTTCCTATGCCACTCCTGCTGGTGAGCCTAGGGTAAGAGCCAGGATCTCAAAAAACACATCCCTGATGATAGATTCACTCAGCAGTGCTCAGTTTCTTAGATGCCCAGAAGCAGGCTGCTGGAGGCTAGGCTAGTGTTAGGTCTGTTCCTAGGTATGGGTTTGGATTGCTCTCCCAGGGTAATGAACCCTTACCCTGTCATGCAAGAAATGCTGATGTTGCCAACAGTGTGTCTGGGTAAAATACCATCTGAATTAGAGTCATTAAACCCAGACATATCTCTCTGGGGTCAAGGAGGCAAGGAATTGCAATTCACACTCATGGGTGAGTGAGCACATAAATTATAGCTATTTAACTAATTCCTTACCTTACAAAGATTAATTGGACAAGGCTTTCCCAGAAACCAAAGACATTTTGGACATGTTTGTATGTGGGAACACTTTCACAGTCCTCACTCAAAATGCTACCACAAGATCATTTCTCATTACCTAAACTTTCTGAATTATTTCAGACTCTTTAATGGAGCCAGTATATCCAATGCTTCTCTCTATAGCGAGGATAGTACAATTCCCTGTGGTTCCATCAGAGATGCAGCAAGCTCCCAACAGCACAGGCAACAGCCTTGTGGACTGGCATAGGAGCAGCTAAGGAGCACATGAATGAACTCTGGTCTGACCTCTACGAAGTGAAACTGGGTGTTTCCCATGCAGTCCTGGAGACAAACTGTGAGACATTAAGCTAGCTCTCTGTGGATGCATTTCCCTAAAACATTTGTATTTCTCCAAACCTTGTGAATTTGCACAAAACCAGGACCTGTCCCAGATGACAGGAGTCAGGGGCTTGCATTTTATCTTCACAGGAGCAGAGCATGAGGAGTTACTCACTCTAGAAGGTGATGTACAGTAACAGGTATGAGCCAAGCACTACTTAGCCCCAGGAAGAAAGTATGAAGTCATAAGCTGTGCATTTAAAAGAAGAAAAAAGAGCTATAAGAATCAAAGGCTTTATCTGTGACCAGAGGACGCCTGCCAGAACCAGACATAGTTCTGTTGCCTGATGCTTTCTTTCCTCAGGCTCACAAACCCCAGAGGTGTCTTGGGGACTGGGTGAAGCTGCAATGTTTTAAAAAAGTACTCTGGAATTTTATTAATGTGAAGGGTTGCAAACGCCTGCAGTTCTGGTCATGTGAGCATCCGTATTCAGCTGTCCTGGATTTTAATGAGGTGGTGAAGAAAATCAGCTATGTAATTCATATGGCTGTTCTTTTGGCCTATAACAGGGTTTAGCAAGGTTAACATTATGTTCACGTTCAGATTTTAGTGTTTGGATTCCTGGAAAGAAAAGATAAGCAAAAAAAAATCCTACATTACAAAAGGGATCAGAAGGACGCTTGGAAATGAAAGGAGTGGTTTGGAAATGTGGAGCGTGTGGAGTGCAGAAGAAGGTTACCCAGGAGACACAAGGGACAACGTGTTAAGAGTTTCATATCCTTAGACTTTATTGCGGGTCTCAGACTCACAGAAAGCACTGATTGTCCTGTTTCATCCCCAGCTAGGAAGAGATGAAAGCTGACTTGACTTTTTAAAACCTTTTTACTTTCAACAGCAAATCAGGTCAATCATACTTCTTAGAATAAATAGGGCTTCTTTATTAGAGCATATAGTTTGCTTTTGGTCCCAGTCCAGCTCTGACAGGACCTTAGTCCCTGTGAAAGGGCTTCCTGTGTGTTGACGCCTCTCTCAGAAAAGCACAACGTCAGCCCAGGTGTGGGTCACTGCTACAGAGGTACTGCTTGCATCCCAAAGACAGTAGCTCCCTCCCAGGAAGCAAACTGAATTCCTCCGTGTGCCACTGTTCCAATTTCTGGTCATAAATACTGGGCAGCATCCTGAGAATGGACTGGTTTGTTGTCTTGTATCCTGAACTTAGATTTAGTGCTCCTTCAGCATGCTTAGAAGTGGGAAGAAAGCAATTCCATATGTGAATCCTATCCTGAATATCAGCTTCCTTTATAGCTACGGTCATGTTACATGGCTTTTCCACCCTGGTTTTCTTCCTCCCTCACTGTTGGATCTGGTACAGTGTTTCTTTGCTGCTTGCAGAGGAGGACTTGGAGTTTAAAAGGAAGTACACAGTGAGATTAATCACTACACAAGCACTCATCTTCTGCATACAGCCCTTTCTCTAGTTGGTTATCTGTTCTCAGTGTTTTGAGCTGGAGAACAGTCTGAACCCCAGCTCTGCCACTGCTTGCTGTGTAATCATCACCTTCCTAAGCTTATCTTTATCCTTCTTCTGATAGAGTCTGAATAATTCAATCACAATATGTGACACTGGTAGACATGCTAGGAACTCTCCCTCTATGGCAAGACCATTAGAGGGCTCTGGTCAGACTTTCAAGGTCAGTCAGGAATATCTATTGAATGCTCCTCAGAAACTGTCTTTCCAGCCACTGCCCAGCACCTCAGGAACAGGGGTTGTCGGAGCTGGAGAGAGAGACTAGGCATGTTGGACCAGGGCTGTTGTGCAGTCCCTCTCCTGTAAGCACAGAGGCCGGTTTGCCTGTGAAGATATTTGAACAGTATTTTTCCCCTGAGCCAGATTGCAAGCTGTATATCATCCTGTCAAGCTTAGCAATCAGCTTGATTGTTGCAGGCTTGACAAACAGGTTTATTTTTAGAACTGCTAGATATTACACATTGCACTAGATCTCTCTTTCATGTTAAAGACTTTAATCTTTTCCTGGAGTTTCTTGTTGGACATCTGCCCAGAATCTAAAGACTGATTTTTCTCTTTTTTCCCCTTCTTTGATAAAGTGTCAGAGCCTCACTGAAAGGTGTAGATGACAGTCAAAGGATCTCAGCTGAAGTCATGCCTCTCCCACCTCTCATCCAAATTATAAGTAGGGGCTATTGGCAGTATGTTGAAATAACTTTACCTTGGGATAATAGCCTTTTGCTTATCTCCCATCTATCTGTCACACTGTCTAACTTCTGTATTAACAGAGTCTACCTTTGGGCAGCTCACACAGTACAGTAGCTGTCATTCTGTCCTCACTCCTGGGTATTTAATGTAAACTGAACTGAAGTATGTTAAAGATGTACCAGGAAAGACAGTCATTTTTCCTTCTCTTTCTCCAGCAAAGTGAGAGGTGGCTAAAAGAACGGCCCTGCAGCACTCCAGATGTGAAGTAGCACAGTGCGTATCATTACAGAAGAAACATTTTCTGCCTCAGGGGTCTATTAGTAATTTTGACAGCAGAGGCACTCTAATCCCATGCAGAAGATAACAAGGCTAAAATAAGCTGGGGCCTAGTACGTTCCCAAATTTAAGCCCCAAAAGAGATACTCTGGCCCTGCCATCAGACCAGAGATTTCTGTAGACTGTATTCCAGGACTCAATATTGCCTGACTCTGATGGGTGGGAATAAAAAAAGAGTTGAAAAGATGGGAAAGTTCACTTAAAAAGCTCATTTCTTTCATCCCAAATGCAGGGCTAGGTGACAAATGGCCCACGAAGACAATGTACTCTGAGAAGCCGAGGTCACAGGAGACATGTGAGCGTCTCCTGACCAGCACTCTTCCCCCTCACTGCAGGAGGTGCTATCGAAACACAGCAAGAAGAGAGGACAGAAAGGAGCTGACATAACAACAAAACCTGACTGGCACACCAAGACTAGCTTTCTGAGAAGTAGATTTCCCAACAGCTCAGAGTCCTCCTCTCCAGGGTCACCTCTCCTTTGCATTATGCCAAAAGCTCAATCTAAAAAATGTGGTTCATATAAGAATAAGGAAAAATTATCATTAGCTTCATAAATTACTCTTACCCCATATTTTCCCTTATTATTTCTGTTGTCTTTTTTTTTTTTTTTTATCATTCATTTGCTGCTCTCTCTTTCGTTCCATCTCCTTTTTTGATGGGTGGGGTGATATAGACTTTTGATCTCTCTTTACTGACTTGACTTTTTATTTAAAGGAGGATATGTACAAGAAGTCTGTGGCATTTGAGTAAAAACGTAAACTTCTCATGGTCAAGGAGCCTAAAAATCAAGGCAAAAACTGTCAAAACATGGCATAGCTTTTCCATCTGATATAGTGTGTCCAGACATGGAAGTATCCTTAAGAAGGAATCATTATGCCTTTACAAGGTGTGTGATCTTAAGAGCTGCAAAGCTAAAACCTGCTAAGACTTTGTGCATTTAATCATATTCAAACCTCACCACAACCATATCTATCCCTTCTAACCTGCTGTCCAGCTGGTGACCTGAGATGAGAAGGACATGTTCCGGAGCCAAGCTCCCTACAGAACAAGCATCAGTGGATTGCCTCTTGAACAAGTATGAGAAAAGGTAGGAGAGACACAAACAGCAACTGGCCTGAGGCAGTTCAGGTTGTTAGCACAGAGAGTGGAGCAGCCCTGAAACAGATGTAACCAACACCCTCCATCTGTAATCACTGTACAGTTCTCATGACACAAGAGCCTGGGCAATATGAGGATCTCAGCTGCTGTCAATGTCCAGTGAATGAGAAAACAGACAATGTGGCAAACCTCCAAGTATATCTCAGCTTGATGGTTCAGCAAGTTAATGTTATACTGGAGGGACACTTGCTTTCCAGCTACCGATCTCAGTTCCACCTTTTTTTTTCTAGTGACAGATGGGGATTAGTGTAGCTAACCAATATGCTTAATCTCTGGAGAGCAGGAAACATTTTATGCCACTCAATAGGAGGCTTTACGGATGCTAGAGGTCAAATTCACAATGATATCTGAAAACCTAAATCCTATGGGGGTATTTGACTTCCCTCTGGCCTTGGTGGGAATTTAGCCACTGGAGAGTTAAACCTTAAATACCTTTGGGAAACTGAGCCTAGGCAGTTGAAATTTAAACAATTTCTTTGGGAGTTATTTCTTGAACTGCTCCCAAGTTTCAAGAATCCCTACTTCAGTTATAAACCTGGGAGGAGTATCACACAGATTATGACAGCATTTAGAGTCAATAATCCTGCAAGTAGCAAGACAGCTATGTGCTGTTGAAATAGTACTGGCAAGCTTGTAATTTTAAGCATAACACTGGCCTTTCCCCTTTAAATGCATAGCTGGGAGGCTGTCTAGTAAGTAATATACCTGCAGCCACAGACCCTGAGAGTCTAATACCCCATTCATTCTGTTTAGCTGGAATGATATCAGAGAAACTGAATTTTATCAGACCTGTCAATAATTCCACAACCTTGGCATTTTTCCACATGTATTATTACAGTGTGTCTCTCAGATACCACAGGCAGTACTTTAAAAATATTTGCTAAGTCATCTCACCTGCCAGAAAAAAAATAGCACTGGATTTCACTTTGAAATTAGAATGTCCAATATGTGTCAAAATGTGTCACCTTTTGTATTAATTCCTTCCCACAAGTATTTCAATGACAAGTATTTCAGTTTAAATTAAAATTTAAGAGTGAAACAACTTAGAATAAGGTATCTCCAGCACCTGCAGGAACACGGTCCCTTTAAGGCCCTGTAGTCGGCCGCAATTAACATTCCAGTTTTATTGCATGTACCTAGTCTGAAGAGAGTCAGTAGCCACTGGGTGTAGCACAAATTGTTGGCCTTCAGCAAAATGAACAGCTGAAATGCACACAGTACCTGACCATGCTTGTTAGGCTATTTGCTCCTTTAATCACCCGCTGAACTCATGAATGGCTGCCATTCAATTATCTTCAAAACCTTCATTGTGTCACTAGATAATAAAATGTGACAAGACAGGTATTACTGTGGTAAGGTCATCTGATATCTAGAAGTGTCTCAGTATTCCCTTCAGTGATTAGCTACAATTACTGCTTTAACCTAAGTATTTAAGGCTATAACTGTTTCATATATTCATCATAGGATACCTTATGAGCTGGAGAAGCGTTTGTGGAGGAAGCACCAGCGCTTCCCAGCTGATTGATCCCAGAGCAGCAGCAACTCCAGAGAGAGTGCTCCCAAAACTCTTTCAACCCCCAGTTTGCTCCTAAGACACAGCACTTGCTATCCTAAGGGTAAGCAGCCTGTATCTTGCCTCTGTGAATTGCAAGTGATATCAGGTCTTTTAGGAAGGATTCATGTGCAAGACCAACCGTGAGTCATCTTTCTTGCCCTAAATCACTCCAGGCAGGGTTGTGGAACTGTTGAGGCCAGAGATTAACCTGAAGCACTCAAAACCCACAGGACGTGCCACAGACACCACAAGAAAGGTTGCACTTGTGAATGCAAGCTATGCTGGCCTCAAGGAATTAATGTTACCCCTCTCTGGCCATGCCTGGCCCCAGAGTTACTGCAGTAACTTTGCAGTAATTCAGCTGAAAATTTGTAATTAGATTTAGGATTAGGCCATCTTTTTTGTTAAACCAATGCAGTCCTATTCTAACAAAGTCCCTTCAACCAGTTTAGGACCAGAACAGGATTTTATTCCTGATGCCTGAAAACAGCAAGTTAAGAGAGTTAGAACCAATAAAAGATTACACAATCCCACGTTCCTCGACTTTGGGTAAATTTAGTTAACTCCCTGAATTCAAATTCTTTATTTCTTCCAGGCCACACCACTTATGGTGTCCCCTTCAAAAAGAGGGAGTCCTACAGGCAAACAGAGATGAAGGAGATAGGGCCGGCACTAGTGCAGTAGGAATGTTGATTGTCAAGAAGGCAGGACAGACCCTGATTTTAACATTTCTCAATAAATCTAAATTACATCCAGGATCAAACTAAGGCTGTCCCTCTTCCTTTTACCCTGCCCAAACTAAGTCAAACTCTGTTGAAAGGGACAATTTGTCTGATCTTTGTGTTCAAAGGCAAGACACACATTTCATAGCGGTGCTGCTGGAGGTGGAAATAATACCTGCATAAAAGTAGTAAACAAGAACAGCCAGCCTTTCTCTGGGGGAAAGGCAGTTTCATAGGCACATTGCCAATTGAAACCTCTCTCCCACTGTGGCTCAGAGTGGCCTCAGTATTCACTCTGCCTTCAGAGTGCATTCAGAGTGACAAACTAATAACCACAGCTGGCACTGCCGCTGGCGAAGTCAGCAGTTACCTCAAGCAGATGACTGGTTGGAACGGCAAAATAGCTTTTGTGTTACCTACCAGCAGAGCCCGGGAAAGTCAAGTAAGGGGATGTGGCAGATGTCCCACCCCAGTGGCATAAGAGTAGCAGGCCTGGCTCTCCAGGATGCACCTCCATTCCAGCCCTTCTTTCGTCCTTCCCCATGTAGCAGCAGGATGAGAGCAGTCCTCCAACCTTGGGGCTGCAAAAGTCAACCCTGCCAACACTGCTGAGAAGCTTTGAACTGGCCCTGCAGACAACACATCTCATTGCAAGAGAATGAATTGCCAATTTTGTTTCTTGTGCTACAATGAAACTTATTTAAATAAAATCCTGATTAAGACAGGAAGCTGATTCACAGCAGGGAAAGCTGAAAACTGCTTGCTACATGCCGTTAAATTACCGATTTCTACCATTGTATTTTTTAAGCAGAATGTTGTTTCTTTGAACAGGGAACAACGCGGCATGCACACCATTTTGGATAATGTGTATGCAAGGTCACTTTGTTCATTTGATATTATTAAGCCCAAAGTAAGAAACATGGGGGATTTTTTCCTCTCTAGTAGAGGAATGTCTTTTAATGTGTGGAAGTCAATGACCCAGTGGCAGAAAAGATCTGTCCTGATGTGGAAGTGGTAAAGCAAGGTGGCCCACCCCACCATAAGAATAATGCAGCTTTCACCAGACATTGTATTATGCCAGGGTAAAACAAACTTTGTAGCCCCCTCCTCTGTTCCTCCTATTAAAATCATAACTGCTACAGGGCACAGTTAGTATTTGCAGATCATTGGTTTCTGTCACAGTTACAGAGAACCTGTTACACATATCAGGCACAGCTGGCAACAGTTCAATTAGACAAACATTAAGATACCGTATAACAATGCACCACAAAAATAATGCTAGCTGTGAAAAATTTGGCTCATTTTGGCTGTGTTTCCTTCTAAATGTTACTCAGCTAATCACTTGTCAATTTTTCCATTGCCTATCTATGACTATTCTTATGTTAGCCCTTGCAGCTTTGCCACGGCAAATCATTTCAGGTCATTTCCATTTCCTGTTGGAATAAGCATGTGAGCAATCCTGAACAAATACTCAAGTGTACTTCATATGGATAGCTGAGTCTAGAGACAGAAACTGGAGAACTTCCGTGGAAAATGGCTATAAATAGAGCTTGATCATGATAAAGAAAATGCAGTTACTGTAATTCATATTTGTTTGTCCTTTAAGATTTTTTCCTTGATCTTCCTGAAAAAAATGTTTTATCTCCCATCAGCTAGCCTAGCTATGAATTTGGGGCACTATATCAGCTTACAGCACCTGAGAATCTGGTTGGTTTTGTACTGTCTGTACTCAGCTATGGCAGAAAGTCACAGAAAACATGTCCAATACTTAACTGCTTTGTTTGATTTTATATCACAGGAATGTGTCACATATATAAACCACCATAACTGTTGTGTTTGTTTTCAGTACCCAGACAGAATTAATGGCACTGATTTTTAGGCTTCTACATTTTAGATGAGGTTGCACTGCACAACACAGGTGAGTTTGCATCATTGTAAGAATAAGAGCTCAGCCATTTTAAAGCACCCCTTTGAAACTGATCCCTTCTAAAAGCTTCTCTAATGACAGAAGCTTTTATCTGTAGCTGATTTCTGTAATAACAATATTCAGTGAAACCAACTTCCCTTAGCAATACCCTGTTTTAAGGGATCCAGCTATGTTAGCGACATTCCCTTTCTCTGCAGGGCTGTGAGGGGGCAGTGATAGCCCACTGTCACTGTTCTGCTGCAATTCCACTTTAGGCTATGATGGAAAACAGTCAGCCCTGGCAGCTGCCACCAGGATAAGCTTTCATGTTTCAATCAGCTTAGGTCTTTCAGCAGCTATACCGCAGATTGCCTAAATGGCACAGATAACATACTGGAGAAATCTAAGGCAAGTAAATTAAGAAGTGCTGGGCTGAAACCATTCCTGCTAATCAAGGGGGGGTTTACTGGATTTTGGGGAGTATCTGCATGTCCCTTCTCTGCTGTGTGGCACTGTTACCTTACACACACACCCTCCTTCCCGTCCTTATTTTCAAGTAATTTTGCATGGCCGTTAGTGCAAAATGCCATTTATTCCACACCATGAGTGCTCAGGTAGCATCGGCTATGTGTTCATGACTGCTTAGGAAACCCTGTCTTCCTCACCAAGCTGTCCCTCCTCTTGTGTGAAATAAGCAGACAAATGGAGGGATGAGAGCAAAAAGTTGATTTAGGAAAACAGAGAGGGTGAGGTAAGGAAGACAGGTGCATTGGAATATTAGCCCTGGGGACAATAGGGCATTGCAAAGACTCTAGGTTCTCCTAGGCACCTGGGTGCAGGCTGTTACTTAATAAGAAAAATTGTTTTCATCTGACTGCTCTGCAGTTTTTTCTCTTCACCATAAGCATCAGATTAATAGCAGCAGTAGATATGAGCGGATTATTTCAACTTCAGTTAATTAGTTTCTGTGGCAGGATGTTTAGCCATGCTTGAGTTTGCTGTACCTGAACTTTCTGAACAGTTATCTAAGACCCCTAGACAGGATGGAGGGTGCTTGGCTTTCAAAGCAGGCCACAGGCAAATTCATTCCACTCAATATGGGTACAGTTTACTGAATTCTTTATTATAGCAGTCTTTCAGTAGGACCCTGATGCTCTAAGTGACTCCTAGCTATGGACTCTGTTTATATATGTGACTACTGAGACCTGTATTGCAATCATAAGCCATTGGAGAGATTATTCATGATACGTAATTAAGATGTTGGTTAACCATGACACCCAGAATGAGCATTAGAATAATGACACTTTGCTAAATCTGTAGCAGTATTCCAAGCCATCAAGATATCAGTTTGATTGACAGATCAGATAATCTCTTTAGTAATCCTCTGAATTCTAAACACAGAAACCCGTAACTCATCATCAAATAAGAGTATGCTGCAGTTATACTCTACAGTAATGGAGAACAGTTTCACTTGACTGGGTTCATCCACTCACTGTTTGCATAAGGTTCTTAGAGCATCTGTTTCAAAACAAAGTTTATCTTTTACTTCACTAACGTCAAGCATATTCATTAATATCAATGGCACGTTCTTGCAGAGGTTCTGTTTTGATTTGTTTGGGTTTTTTTTATGAGGCACTAATGATGTAATAAAGATTAATTAGTGTAAGTTATAGTGTCTGAAGTGTATACCTTCAAGCTGTTAAATGTGTCAACGGAGATCCATTATGACAACAACAGGCATATTATTCTCAATAGGGATTGCTCTATTTGCCAGTATGAGATGTGTGCATGTTAGTAAGACAAAACCAGTAAGAACAGCCCTGATTTGAGTGCAGCTGAAATAAAAGCCTGCCTAAACACAGCGTGATAAGCGTTGATTTTGTAAACACAATTACTTTGCATTCATTACATATTCCTGCTGGTATTTCATGTCATCAGCTATTTTACAGGCCTTTATTTGTCATCATACAGTATCAGGCCAAAAGAACATGCTTAGCACTTCACAGCCTAAAAAAAGCAAAATCAACTTGGTGATTTATGAAGGATGAGTACTTGAATATTTAAATAGAATCTGTGTATCCATATCCAAGTCCAGGTCTAGATGGTCCATTGAATGAAAAATGTTGAAGTTCACCAAATTTCTGCAGCAAATAAAACACAAGAGAGTGTTGTGGCTAACAGCACATCTATATGCTTGGACATCCCATAGTCCAATTAAGCAGGCATCCACTCACTACTGGATCAGAGAGGGGTGATTACCATTGCAAAGCCCAAATCCATCTGTGTCTATGGATCTATATTGACAATTGAGATGTATTCCCACCATCTCTTCACTCAAACATCTCTTTAAGTTGTTAGAAGATTTAAACTGATTTTAAGGCAATTTTCAACATATTTTAAAATCAACATTCAATTTCATGGTGGAATATGTGCTGCGAACTTGCTGCTTAAATTTCACCAGGAACAAATATCTTGCTTGGAACATTTTGAGGGCATAAGCCAGTTATTAAAATTCAGTGCTTGTCCTGGTGTTCAAAAAGGCCCGTAGTTCCACGGGATGGGCAAGTCCTCACTATGCTGAGATGGGTATGTCAGAAAGCATCTCCAAAGCCCCCACACCGGCCTCACCCCAATGTGGTATTCCAGCCAAATGGAATAGTCATCTCTTCTCCACTTCCTGGGTTGTCACACTGAAGGGTTTTCCTTTGTTTGTATTTCTCAAAGGAATATTATACCCATGCACACTTAGAAATCATTTCTTAACATGTGGCCTTCCAAACATGAAGTTTTGCTTAGGAGGTTTCTGTGCATGAAGTTCCTTGAATTTTGTTGAACTGCAGGTAGGCTAGGACACTGGCCTTTACAGAAGAACATTCAGACATCAAAATTAGACATCATCTTCTCTGGGGTATTTTTGTTTGTTTGCTTGGTTGATTTTAAGTTGTGGCCTGTAAGTAATTTCATTGTCTCACTGTTCTGTGTCTCAAAGTTGGAACAAAGAATTTTCCTCCAAACTTTAGCAGAAAAAAAAAAAGTTCTTTTATGAGCTGAGATCAAGTATCAAAACTTTCAGCTCTAGAGGAGCTTGGGAGAAATTTACATGTATGTGAAATTGAGGGAAAAAAACAAACATGCCAAGAGTAAATTCCATAACACCTGGAGAAATGCAATTCCTGCCTCTTTTCCTGCCATGGCCTCTGGTCAAATCAACTTCTTCAGAGTAATGGATAAGGCTCAAGGCTAGATCTTACACTCACTTTATGCTGGTGTTTTGCTAGCTATCTCGTTCAGGTTCACCTTAATACAAGAGAAGGAAAGGAAGGAGAGAGACATGGGAAAAGGCAAGATCTCTTCTCCTTCCCCTAAATGCAGTGGAATGACCATGCTGAATCCACAACCCACAAATACTCACCTCATCCACTTCGATGGACTCATAGTCCAAGGGGACTTTTCAAGAAACTTGACGGGTTCACAACACCCTATGTGCAGTCTCTGCCTGAAGTCTTTTCTCTTGCAGTTGTGCTGGCCTGGAGCTGGGCTCAGATGGTACTGAAGCAACAGAATGACTGCTCACAGGTTTGCTCTGATCCAGGAAATCCACAGTAATTCCTATGCTTAGCTTTCTACATCTGGGACAGAATCACAAATGCATGCAATGTCAGAGCCTAAGCAAGTCAGTAATATCATGCAGCACACCAAAAACTGGTTCCTAGTGCTGTCAGAGACTGAAATATTAAAGGACTATGCCTCGAGAGAGCTGTGAAAGCCCAAATCATTGTATATCACTGACTATAATCTGCTTGTTTGATTAAGATCTCAAGATTGAAGCTGGATAAGGGACAAAACCCTTTCTACCAACCCTTCACTTTCTCAGAAACACATTGATTATTCTGCCCAATATGCAATGAAATCATGATTTTCTGAAATAATATAAAGTATCAGGGCAACCCACTCTACAGGAGCACAGACAGCTACGCTGGGAGATTGGGCAGCTTTTGTAGGTGAGTTCAAGGTTCACCTTAACCCGGCCCAGTTCCAGGCCTTCAGACACAGCTCCTGCTGATCACCCCTGTAACACAGATCAGGATACTACCTAAGTGCTGGTGTCTGGTTTTGCTTGCTTTAAATGAAAACCAATAGGAATTACTACTGCACTGCTGATGAGCATCCTTTTGTGGAAAGTGCTGAAAAAAGGCCTAAAGATCCTTTGCTTTATAGATTTGAACTCAGAATTAACACTAAGCTATCATGAGGTTTCCTACCTTGGATTCCAAGGTCTGGAACTTAACACATCTAAACTACAGCTCATGTTACTTTCTACATGTTAATCATTCCTCGAGTTCAAAATATGTTCATTTGCTTAATATGAATCTATTAATGTGTTGTATGAACATGTATTTACTGAAGATCACATCTGTGTTTTGGCATATTTATAATCAGATGCACAGTTTATCAGACCGTTACAGAAGAGATATCTCTGGCTGCGACCCACTTAAGGATTCCAGCCATGTGATTTACTTTATTTATTGATTTTTAAACCAATCACTAATACTTTTTGGAACTATATCTTAAAATGCCTCAATTATGTGCATTCCACAGTGAATGAACCTTTTTCTAATAACGGCATTGCACCTGAAGTAATTAAATAGCTGTAGAGCTTATAATCACAACAGAAATTGAATTCTCAGTTAACATTTTCAAAGTCCTATTGATGCAGATTCCTACTGATTACAATTCCTATTGATTGAAAGTGATTTTAATCAGTTCAGTTGTTTTTTTTAGAGGTTTGACCACAAAATAAATACTCTTTCCCATGTGAGAATATTTGCATTACTTGGACCCATAGAGAGATGAAGCTTAAAATGCGGTGTTGGTTTACTTTACTTAGCTGTCTCCCCTGGAAATAGAAGAACAACTCTTGTTTGAAGACACTGAGCACCATCATTTCAAATGCATGGGCATATCCATCTCCTATGGATAAATATCAGAAATTTTTTTAATTCCATTTCCGAGACTGCTGTACATCTCAATCAGTTCAAGCATCTACTTGCTTGGGTGCTTAAGCACTGAGCAGGCATGGGAATCAACTATCAAAAAATTAAAGCTAACAGTTTATCAGTGTAAAGCCTAAATGCCCAATTTCACTACATAACAAGTTAGCTTTATAAAATTCCAGTAATTTGTTCATATTATACACCTGTAGTATTTTCCACTGTTATTTTTTTTCTGATATATATATAAAAACCTTACAGCAGAATTAATTAGTGGTGTGGAATAACTAACATGAGCCGTTCAGTTTACTTTAGCCTTCACAGGGGTTGCAGTTTATGATTTCTCAAACCTCGTACTAGTGACAGCCACAGCCAGGCCAGCTGTCTCCATCCATGATCCACCCCATAGTGGTTATTAATATTCTGCCACAGATTCTAATGGCCTATATGAGAACTTCAGTGGGGAGAGCAGGGCCTCTGAAGACATCACAGTAACATTGCACAAACTGAACACCTGCCTGGGTGGAGACTGTGAAAAACCCAGTGACTGGCTCCATTTCAGAAGCATGAATTTCACCATAGAAGTGGAAATCCATCCTGGCAGCAGCAGCTTATTCAAGGACACATGGCAATGAGCTTCTTTAAAATCATTAAAGAACTAATACTGAAGTCTCCATCCAAACAGAAATCCAATTGCAAGCCAGTCAAGTCTGTCCTATGCAGTATAAAACTGTAATACGTGGTATCAGAACTGAGTCAACATTGTCCTAAACCACAACAGCTTCCTTTTTTTTACATTATCTATAAGAGCATAGGCAAGCCAACAACTCCATCACAGCAGGGAGTACTCACTTTCTGTTACTCTCATGGACGGGCTTACAAAAAACAGCTATAGTACAAGCCCTGAACACCTGAACTTCAATAAAGGGCAATTGTCAAAATACTCTAGTTCATCTTTAGATCTAATATTCTAAATGGTTTCTTTGCACACTAAAATCTCTTTGTTTAAGCATTATAGCACATAAGTCTTCCTAGAAAGTTCTTGGTTAAGATAAGCTGATGTTCTGTCTTTTAGTCTTTTAGCACCTTGTCTGTCCTTTAGCACCTTAACTCTATATTGCTATTTACTATCAGCTCCAGAATCCTGTGATGTTGTGACTTCATCTTAGCATCTAACCTCAGG
The DNA here is from genome assembly GCA_024733675.1 of Psilopsiagon aymara. Taxonomy (NCBI): domain Eukaryota; kingdom Metazoa; phylum Chordata; class Aves; order Psittaciformes; family Psittacidae; genus Psilopsiagon; species Psilopsiagon aymara. The sequence goes on along the minus strand of JANRGW010019686.1, from coordinate 21,937 downwards.
TGGGGAATGCATTTTCCTTCTCTGATACTGTAATGCTATTGCTGAGGACAAAATACATAGGGTCTGCAAGTCTTTTGATAAATAAGATCACCTAAAGACTTTTTTAGTTGAATAAAAAATCAGCAAATTAAAACCATTTGGGTAGTGTGATAGAGAAATTATCGGAGAAACTGCAACACACAGGAAAGATTCAGGACCCGGAGTCTGGCCATTTTTAAAAATTTCACACAAGACAGGATGACAAACAGATGGCACAGTTAGGAAAATCTAAAAGGCAAAATATAGCCCCCATGTCGCTTTAATGATGCTTCTGCTTATCGCGGCCTGTATTTTAGATCAACTTATAAAGTATTTTTCTAAATCATAAAACTCTCTCGAGCTCTATTTTCTGAAGACAAACTGATCTGTAAAGATGCATCAGTCAAGCAGAAGATTAATTCCTGTTGTACCAAGTTGTTGTTTTTGGCACAGAAGTCAATATTTATAAGACAGAAAGCAGCTGTAGCATGCAAGTTAGCATAGTGCATAAATCTTTGCAGCAGGTTATAGCAAGATGATGATACTATCCACAGGTAACACGATGGAAGCACTGCCACAACAGAGCCTTCCTAATGGTGGTCATCCATTTACCAGTGTGAGCCACGCTAATGAGGTCACACTAATTCGCTTCATGTCATTTACCCTTTGGAAGCAATCAGCCCAAATATAAACCAGCAATACATTAGAAGAGTTCACCCAGAGCAGTAGCTCTGCGAAGAGTGAGCTGTTTGTATAGGACTCTGAGCCAGATCCAAGCCTGTCTGAAGCAATAGGACATGCAGCTACGACAACAGGGCCTGGGAAGCAGATTAACCCCCTGTCCCCTTGAAAGCTGGCTGAGGTGAAGCACTGCTCTCTGCTTTGCCTGTGGTATGGTGCTTCATCCCAGCTCTCTCATCACCCCACCACATCAGCTGTGGGGGCAGCAGGAAAGGCAGGGGGTTAACTCTCAATTTTCCTTCTGCTGATTGAAGCTTTTGCCTTCCTTTTGCCTCCCACCCAGTGATGCTGGATGGCAGCTTTTGGGGCAGCAGCAGGATAGGGGCGCAACGGTGCCAAAGAGGTGTGGCAGATGTGGTCCTGCCTCCCTTGCATGGGGGAAAGAGATTTGTCCTCTGAAAGACATGCTCTCCCCCTTCCCCATCTCTCCACCTCTTTTGCCTATCACATCAGCAGCCTAACAGCTGGAGGCTGGGGGGAGTGTTACTAACCACTCTATTTTGGAGTTTGATTTTTTTTTTTCAGGAGATGAGACATGATGTGAAGCCCATTTAGGCCAAGAGAAGCATTCGCTTGCCTGCAAAGGGCTTCTTACTGATGCCAGAGCTCCTGAGTCCAACCAAAGGGCTTGGCAGAGACTGTGCAGCACCGTGCTGAGTGCTGCCTCCGGGGCAATGAAATACGAATCCTTCCTTTCCTCCACATCAGAGAACTGTGTGGTCAGGGCACAGAGGTTGGTAAGTGACCAGCCAAGTGGTGCATGCAAGCTCCTTCCTGGCCCAGCTTCAGCTTCCCTGTCTTCAGCCTGGCAATCATTCCTTTCCATGGCATACAATCAGCTCTGCAGAGGAGAGGCTAGAGCTGATCTAATTCTTGATGCACAAGGTTAAACAGATTACTTGTATCTCCAGCAGCCTTATTCCCTGCGCTGAAATTGAGTATATCAGATCCCTTGCCACTTTGTTATCCGTGAGACTAGATGTGAAGGAAGTGAAGCCTGGAAAAGTATTCAGGTATTTCCTTTCTTGAGAACCCTATCACATCAAATTGTGGTCTCCTGGCACTGTTCACATGAGTGCACTTACTCTCATAAGAGGCCATAAGCAGTTTGTGGCGCACGGCTTTCTCTCTAACCACTGCTGCACTTGTTCTGACATTTCCAGCCTCACTTGACCAAATTATATGTGGTTTTAGGCAAAGATGTTCAAAATTTAATGTTGAATAGATGCAGATTGAGCCCACATGGGAAGCAGGAAATACAATAGAAATGTGCAACTCCATTACATGACTTTATCAGTGTACATTCTGCATGCTTTATAAATTTCACTAGCATGATCATCTCTTTCATTCCTAGAAAAGAAAAAGCTAGCAAATATGAATTTCTGGAAATAGGCAGCAAAAAGAGATTGACTTGAAATAAACAAAATAGTTGAAATTAAATTTTCTTGGCAAGATTTGCTTGTGTTGTTCATCAAATAAATGTACATTACGTCTTGCACTGTTACTCAGCTGTGTTCCTATAATGTGTTTTCTGCATCCTGTCAGACATATGATCCTTTGTCCCATAATAGACCCAACTATCTCACAACCAGCTGAGCTCAGGGTCATCCCAGGGTCAGGCTGGTTAAAGATGGCTGTCAGTTCACTGCCTGACTCACAGATGCACTTTAAATCACCTTTATCTTACTTGTGCTGATGCTTTCCAGCCATCACTGTAGTGGGAGCTGTAGCATCTGTGTACAATGTAGGGAAATGTCTTGTAGCGTCCCTGAAAATTTCTCCATGGATATGCAATGTGCAATGTGCCAAATATAAAGCAAGTGCACCTTCATGTATAATGTGAAAGGAGAGCTATTTCAAATTCATTTATAGAAGGCAGCTAAATAACGTGATTCTCATCCACTTTCCAAATGAAGACAAAAATTCAGGGCATGAAATGATCACCTTTTGGATCAGAAATATAATTGCTACTTAGCCTGAAATTTCCAGCAAAAGGAGTATTTGCATAAGAAGGACAGATAATCTGGGAAATGCATCACCTGATGTTTTTATTGTGATAACTACCTCCCTTCAGTTCCTGATGCTATACAACTTCTTAATGCTTGTCGCTAGTCTCCAAGGTATCGAAGAAAGACAGGCCTTAATTGTAAATTTACACATGCTTTATTGCCAGTGCAATGGCATGAACACATTTAACAGGATTGTCATTCCAGTTAATTATGCTGATTCTGACATGTACCTATCACATCTAAAATTGATAGTGCTTTTCAACCAGTTAGTAGCATTACAATATGTTGTGCCTTTCTCTCTAAGGTTAAGCATGTTAGAAGCCAGAGAATGGCAGGAGGAAAGAGTCTGCATGCTAACTTCTGCTAGCTCAACAGTCAAACCTCCTTATAAGAGAATTGTAGATAGCTCAGCCCCAGCACATGTTCTGCATTTCTATGTGTGCTCCAGCCCCAGCCCACCTGCCCCAGGCAAAGTCAACAATCTTCATTACACCTAATAGTAAACAACACTGTCCCAGCCCCTCAGAAACTCTTGGCCTTCTTCACCATGTATAATGCTAGGCGCCCAAGCAGATGGTAACACTTATTAAAGATATTAAAGCAGAAAAAGAAGGCAGCAGAAAAGGAGGCAACTATTAGAAAACACTTTGTGGCAAGGGAAAAACAATTTCCATGTTTTCCCTGCAGCAGAATTCTGAGTCTGTAAATTCCAGACTGAAGAAATTGGGGGAAGACTTGAAATCAACAGAAAACTACAAACAAATATCAGAGAGCAAAAACACCATCCTTACCCTCAGCAAAGTTATCATTGCTTGGATCAAAGTCTCACTTTAAAACCCCTCACTGAAAAGGCAGATAGAAATCTGGGGAAACCATGCATCCTCCTTTCCTTCCCACACATCTGTGTATAAATCTTGTGGGAAAACAGAAGGGAAATGAAGGTACACATATATCTTACAGTCACACCTGGCTGACAAGGGTAATATTGTGGGAGGAAGGGAGGGATGGAGGCAAGGAGAGAAGGAGAGAGGGAGGGAAGGAAGGAGGAAAGGAGAGAGGAAAAGAAGGAGGAAGGGAAGGAGGAAGGGAGAAAGGGAGATGTTTGCTTTTGTAAAAAAATTGATTAGAAATAATAGTCATTCATTTTCTATCACATGATCAACATGTCTTTTAAAGAAAAGCAAGCTTCTGTGTTACATCCAAAAGCACAAAACCATCGGTGATGGTAGCCAAGCTAGAGTAGACAGTACAGAAAGGAAGAAACCTAGAGGAATTATAAAATACATTAAAGAATAGCAACTCTCTTGAATGGTCATGTGAATACAACTTGGAATAACTCTCCATGCACTGTAGCAGCTTCACATTGCTCCTGGGAAAGGAAAAGGTATCACCACCAAAGTCTCTGCTCTCTATGGTGTTCCCCTGCTCCTGCCCAGCCTGGGCAGCAGTCTCTCCTTCCACCTACCCCACTGCTCTATAGCAAATATCCTTGGGTACAGTGGCAGCAATGACCAGCAAAGCCCCTGCATGGTGGTCCCTCTTCCTTCCTCACATGAGCCTTGCCCTTTTGACCACTTTCATCCTCACTTGGATTAAAGCATTGGCTGCACGAAGGGCTGGAAAACTGGAAAAGCCTGGAGCACCAGTGAACAGATCCTGAAGAGCTTGTCTCATAAGTGTGGATAAGCATCTGGGAAACATCTAGATAGAGCTTTATTTTTTTATTATTATTTTATTTAAGAGAGTAATCTGTGTGCAAGGAGAGATTTGTTACCCCAGTTTTCCCAAGAAGAACTTCTGCAGCTCTTCACCTTTTGAGTGCATCCAGAATTCATTTTGCTGGTCAAGAAAAAGCAGTATTTTCAATAGTGGTGCTCTGGCTAAGCACACATCTTCCTGTTTACACATGAAGGAATGTCCTTCCAATAGTGTAGAGCATGGTGCCTGCCTTCGGACAAACTCACATTGAGCAGGTACATCTCAAGACAAGGCTGCTGACACACTTCATTCCCTTCTCCCTTTTCTCTTTGAGCTCAGATAGTGTTCATTCCCCAAATAGTGACTTTGAGGGCTACTTCCACAGTCCTTTTCCTAGAAACCCCCCACTGAAACTGCCAGGGAGTTTTCAATAGCACAAATACAGCAGGAGTTAACCGTTTGTGAAGCCTGATGGTATTTTTTACTTTAAACATTTTAGTACAATAAAAAGTCCTACTCTCCAAGATGCGAGTGATTAATCTTAGATTATTTAATCTTCACTGAAATGCAGATTGTTTGGAGTTTTTTTCTAAAGGCTGATATATATTTCTTGCCCTGGAGAATATTTAGAGACAAACAAACCTAATTTTAAGGCTCAGGCTGGACTTCATCACCTTTAGTGCTGCTGTTCCAAACTGATATGGAATTGCACTAAACGAAAGACCTGCTTCAAGGATTAAAAAATGAAAAAACATGACTCATTGCCATGAATCATCAAGGACACTCCCATGCACCCACAGATCATTCTCTTCCTTCAACATAGACACCTCAGACACATTAGCACATGAGCGAGCTCTCAAAGGTGCATCACTGAGAATGGCTATTTGAATTTCCCGTATGAAGTAACAGCATCCTTCTCACTGAGGTTACACACTGAGTGCAGTCACCAGGAGTACAGGGAGCTTTGTACAGTACAGATGCCCAGCGACCGCCATCCCACAAGGCTGAGCGTGCACACTGCCCTCAAGGAAGGGGCCAGGTCCTTCTTGTCTCCTCTCAGCCAATACACACCTGAATGCTGTTAATAGTGGTCAGCTCTCCCATTCATCTCCTGGACAGTGTTTTGGTCTCTAAGACGAAAGGAATTTTATGAAACAAAGATCTAAGGATTGAAAATGTGTGTGCAAAGGAGGAAGGGAATGTGACAAACCTCACAGCCCATGTGAAAGGTTGTTTTGCTTCTAGACCAAAGGGGCGGAGGCCCGATCCAGCTTCCATGCTAGATAAGCAGATATCCTGCAGGCATGCAAAGCTGGCAACAGGCTGAAATCATGGTGAGAGTTGAAAAGCTTGTTTTTCTATATGCACAACAAACCAGAAATGTTGACAGAAAAGCAAAAGAACATCTGCTTATGCTGATCTATGAACGTTCTCTCTGGCTCCATTAACCTCCATTCTTTCTCTGTCTCTCTTTTTTCCCCAAACTGAAAATTATAATTTTAAATGTTTAAGGCTTTCATTTCTCTATTAATCAAATTCAATCTCTTTAGCCACAGTTAAGATACTCTGTGAGGTGCTTCAACCAAAGATCATTTGCCTTGCAATTAGAACTCATTTTTAATACAACAGGGGGGAAATACAGAGCCACAGCTTTAGAATCAATATAACTATAAATTACATGGAATAAGAAACTGTAGCATCCTAGCTTGAAACAACAGATTTATTATCAAAGTGGGTAGTATTGTATCGACAGAGTACATGAGGTTTATAAAGAAAGAGGGAAGGAGACACACAGAGAGAAATCAATGTTAACATGGGCTCACTATTGCTTAAAATGCTGCATTTGTGGTAATTAATTTTCACTTAATATTTTAAATTGTAAAATGTCACACTGAAAAATGGTTAGTGGCTAAAAAAACCTGCTCTGCAGCATTTTCTAGGACAAAACTCTATAGTTTTTAATGAAAAAGGTCTGCAGAAGATAGTTCCATTATGTGTTCTGTATTTAATTCTGGTTAAGACAAGATACTAAATGCTCTCCTCCATTCCTGTATTTCGAACAGCATCATAGTTAAGGTTGCAACTAAGATTTATATGTAAACTTAGATGGTTTGCATTTATTTTGATTCACACTTACTGGATAGGGTGACAAAATTGTTATTTTTGATAGCAGTAAATATTTTAAATGCACCATGTTTCCCTTTCACAGGCAGGATTCCCCTGTGGTTGCTCACGTATACAATAGGTAAAAACCTTCAATGTCTGACCGTAAGATTTCTTGTTATGTTTCAACTGCTTTCAGTGCACAGTCTGCCCTGCTGTCTGCAGTTAAAAGCAGAGGGGAAATTTTTGCTCATTATTGAATACTGAGTTTGCAGCTAGGGCCTGATCCAGAGCTCAGGGTAATAGCTGTGTCTTCCAGCTCCCACACAAGTGGGACTCAACCTGTATGGCTTGTCTCAAGTGGTCTCAAAACACATTACTGTGCTCAAAACTGGGAGTACACAGAGATTACATGGATTTCTAGAATCTCCCATCTGATTTGCAATCAAACCATTTTCAGATGCCTGTTAGAGGAGTCTCAGCAGAATTTTTAGTGTGTTTGGGTTATGTTAATTATATGCTTTGCTGTGCCGTTCAAACCCTGGGGAGAGAAAGGTGTGATCTGAAGAGAGAGAAGTTTCTCTTTCTCCTGGATTAACAGGTTCAATGAGGCTAATCTTCTGATTTGCAGACCCAAGAGTCCCAGGTGAGCTGAATCTTCCTGGGAAACGAACCACAATAAGTCCCACTCAAAGCCGATGTATATGTGGGGTCAGGCACAAGCTAACATTCTTCAAATGAATCTAAGTTTGGGGGGAACATGTTTCTGTGAATGTAGACATTGGATGTTTCCTGTTCAGTGTGAGCTGAGGTATATCACTGAGGATAGGTCTTCTCAGGCCCTTTTTGCCTCCCCTTCTATTTTCATGATTGTTGACTTGCCTTCTAGCACTGTCAGATATAAAAAAAAAAACAAAATATTGAGGGGGAAGAGGAATGGTAATAAACTACAAAGCCTCATGGGGTCCTGCCTGTCTGCAATACCCACTTCCATGTCTAAACATTGTTTGTGCTAATACTGTTTGCTGGAAGGAGTGCTCCTCGAAGGTAACAGTTTTGCGCGGTGAAATATGCATGGATCTGCTGGCTCACCTCGCAGGGGATCACCTTTCAGTTTCTAGACAGTGGTTTGATTTATATATATATATATATTTTTTTTTTTACTTTCTTTATTTTACTTTTTTTGTTGCCTTATCTTTTTTTTTCCCTCCAGCACAATATGAGGAGCATAACACTACCCCAACCAATACATTTTGGTCTATGATCCATCCGTCCTCAGAGCCATGCATGGATATTAAATCCACTGATACTACAAAGCAGCACTGCAGGGATTTTATTTTTTGCAAAATAGACTAGTCTGGTTGAAGTCTCTGCCATTGCTGGATGCTAACAGGAATATTTCACAACTATGTTACAAAAATAAATTGAGACTTGGGTGGCATTTCCACTGCAACTGATGTTTTGCACAGGAGATATTTGAGATAGAAGACCTGTTGTAAAAGTCAAGAAAAAGCTTTGTTTTACTGGTACAGAGGAGATTCAATTAAAACTGTCTACAAATCCCCACCCCTGTGGCTTAGCCCTTTCCATAACCTTCACCTTCTTAGGAAGTCAGGGAGAAGTCTGGACAAGTGGTTATTCTCTGAGACTCCTCCAATATGCTCCCCCTGCTCTGTCCCCAGATGGAGTCCGTGATTTAAACAGATGTGCTTTGCACCTGAAGGCTAGCTGGTGTACAGTGGAAGAGAGGTTCCCACTCCCTTCCACCCCCTGTTTCCACCGTCAGCCTCATCCTCACCCCCATGCCTTTTCATTACTTAACGAACCCGGTCTCCTGTGTTTTCTCTGCTCTTTATTCCATGTCACCAAGGCTGAGTGACTGCTGAAGATGAGAGGGGATGAGGAGTGTGAAAGAGGGAAGCTTCTGCCTTTGGTCTGAGCCTGACGAGGAATGATGAAAAACACATGGGCTATGAAAAAGTCCAGTCCAACTTTCTGTTTACCGAGCTCCCTAGAAACGTCAACATCTGTCACCAAGTTACCCCTAAAAGAGGCACCCCCTTGCTAGGGACCCCGTTGGCAGGTCCCATCTCTCTTCCCCCAGCACGGCCTGGACGTGAGGGGTGTTGACAGAGGCAAGGGGAGGTTATCCGGGATTTGGTGATGACTGTATTAATAGACAAAGGACAGCAGAAGCGATACCCCTGCCTCAGCCCTGCCGTGCCACCGGCAGCGCGGGGGGGGCCGCCGGGCACCCCGGCTGAGCTCGGCGTTTGCCCTACCTGTACCGGGACCTCTGGGAATCTCCCGCAGAGAGGCGCAGAGCGGCCCGGCGGCCGCAGCCTTGCTTCGTTTTTATTACAATGCACACAACGAATTTTCCTCGTATTAGTCATTTCCCGAAGATCAAACCGAGGACAGCTGCGAATGCAATCGATCCATACAAAATACGTTAGCGAAGCGTTCAATCAAAGTAGATATTTCCTTAGATTTATTTCTTTTTTATGTTATAGTGATCGATAGCGTATTGCCTTTTTTATTATTATTATTTTTTCCTCCTGGCGGCGAGTCTCCCGCCGAGTTACAACCCCGCGTAGGTTAGAATTAGATAATGTATAAATGCTTATGCGCAAAGCCAGGCTTACAGCATGCAAAGAGCAGCCGCTGTGCCGCGCCGGGGCGCCGGGCAGGCAGCGGGCGGTTCCCCCGGCTCCCGACCGCTCCAACACTTCCTACACGCTTCAACAACTGTTGCGAGCGAAACTCTCCATGAGCCCCTGTATTTTCCTAATCCCTCTGCTTCCCGCTGGCTACACCGCGTCTTAGACCCATGTGAACACAAGAGGCTGTGGCTGAGATTGACTTCGCGTCCTCTCGCTGTCGCTCGTTTGGGCTTGCTTTGTTTGTTTGTTTGTTTTCTTTTTGCTACTTTTACTTTCTTGGACAGGGGGAATTTTTGCAATACGTTGAGTTTGTATTTATAAGCTGAGCACTTGGCAAAGTCATAAACTAGCTGCTGGTTTCATCGTAATCGAGGTAGATCATTATTTGGGTACATTTTTGTGAGAATCAGTAGTCCTGATTTAACTTTACGAGATACACATTTTCAAGGAAAATAGATGGGAAGCCAAAATAATTTTAAAATTAATGGCTGAAACATTCTCCCTGTGGAACAAATGCTTAAAACATGTCACTGCCCTATAAAAAATAGCGTGGAAGCCTTTTCCGGACCAATTTCTGCTCGTAGTATTGGAATGTGTAATCCTTTCGAAGTTGCATGACAAAAAGTACTCCTCGCAGATCAAAATTAACAGTTTCACCCCAAATTCTTAGGCACAAATGAAAACTTCTTTTCCCAGAGTTCCCGTTGATTCCAATGGTCTTCCTGAGTTTGAAACAGGAGTAACTGTGACCTGTAATATTTTATGACACAGAAACTATGAAAGGATAATGTTAATAGTGAAAGTAGACCGAGTAATGTGCCTGGAGAAAAAAGAAAAAAGAAAGAAAAAAAAAAAAAAAAAGAAAGAAAAAACAAAAGGATGTTTGCCTCTGAAAAGGAGAAAAGGAAAAGGGAGAGAAAAAGTGGGAGAGAAAGAAAAATGAGAAGATAGAAGGTAAGAAGAAAGAAAGAAGAGAGAGAGGAGGAGGGAGGTAAAGCAGGAAAGAAGGAGAGAAATGAGGAAGGATAGAGAGACAGAGAGAGGAAAGAAAGAAAGAGGAAGGAAAGGAAGGAAGGAAGGAAGGAAGGAAGGAAGGAAGGAAGGAAGGAGGGAAGGAAGGAAGGAAGGAAGGGAATTTTTTTTAATATTATGTTGCCATTTATTCATATATTACGAATTTCACTATTTTGTATTCCCTTTCTGTGGCTGCGGTCTCACAGAGCTAACTGCTAAGGGAAAACAAACAAGACATTGTGCTCCTAAGATTATGCGGAAAAACATTCTGAAACGATTCAAGAAACCCAACAGATCCCCTAAAAACTACAGACTACGCCTCCCCCGGTTGCCCTCACCGGGTGCCCGGGCACCGCGGCCCCGGTAGGAGTCACCCCGGGGCCGGGCCGGGAGCTCATCGCCTTTCGTGCCCCGAGTCCCCCGGCAATTCGTAGCTGAGAGTGGGACAAGAAGCAATTTGCCGGTGAAAACCCGCTCGAGTCTATAGCCCAAACGTGAGCTGCCATTTGAGAGGTACTAATAAATCCCCATTAAGCATGCATTTATGCAGTGATTGCGTGAACTTTGGCCTTTGAAGAGTCCCTGCAATTAGCAGCGATGTCCTTCGCTCTTTGCCCAGCTTTCTCTCTACCCTTTATCCATCAACGATGGAGAGGGGAGTACGGCCCCGCCAGCGCCTCCCACAGCCACCCCCGTCTCTGCCGGGGGGTGCTCCAAGCATTTCCCCGTTTGCCTCTGGACCTCTCCGTGAAAATGAGGATCCCTTGAGGGGGGGGTGTTTCCCGCACCCCTGGTACTTCTCTCCGGGAACACCAGCCTTTATGTCGGCGCCGGCTGCCGCACGGACGCGGAGGAGAAGGTGGGGCTTCGTGGCCTCCGCAAAAGAGCGGAAAGTGGTTAAAATTTAGTAAAATCGGCCGGGCAAAAGAGAGCGGAAGGTTGCTATTGCCGGAGAGACACCGAGAGTGAGAGGGACGAGTCTAATTGTTGCCTTTACCAAGGCTGTGAGATTAACTACTGGGATTTATTCTAAAGTGACCCATCACCGAATTCATTTCTGCTTGAACTTTCGGTGAACCTGAGATTAAAGCGGGGAGAGCAGCTAAGCAGTTTGTTGTTAGCTGCCTTTTCAACAGCCCTTTCAGACTAAGTAAATATTGATCGGTTTCAATCTGATTGCCCCAGAGGAAAACACCAAAGCATCTCAATAGCCTCCAAAAGTAAACTTTAAAGGTGACCAGCAGAAATGGCCTTAAGTGAGATAGGAAGATGCTAAACTCCGTTAGACATTTAGATGCGGTTTGGGTTGGGGTTTTCTTGGCTTGGTTTGGATTTTCTCCTTTTCTGGGGGGTTTGGTTTTGGTTTTGATTTTTTGGTCCTCCGGAGAGTCAAGAGAGAAGTAATTAAAATAAATTTTGAAAGGAATGAAAACAAAAGGATCCCTACCATCAGAAGGGTAAATTAGTGTCTCCATCAGGCCAAAGCACGCTGTGATTTGTATTTATTTATTTATTTACCGATACCTTTGCGGTATGAACTCCAAGGTAGAGATTTTCATCTGTCTTTCCCACATTCCCTATCTCGAAAGGCTGATCGTATCGAAATAATAATACGGCTAACAAAATAAGACAGGATCAAGAAATTTGGGGTAACAGTTTGAAATCAATCAGGTCTGCGGAAAAAAAAAAAAAAAAGATAACCCGGGGTTTGGGCTTGGATGGATCGGGGATTCTTTGCCGATGAATCGCTCACAGCAAGATCGACGCTCTGACAAGAGTCTTGTCTGTTGCATTTAGGTTATAATTTATGGCCGCTCTTTCTAACGCATCAACACCCAGGGAGCCGAGCTGCAGATCCGGATTCCAGCAATGTTTAGATCCAGATTTCGATATTGAAATGCCCTCATTGACATGCAAATGCAACTTTAACACATCCAAGTCTCTGGAAGAAAGCCATCTGTTTTGCTTTGTGGCTTTACACTAATAAACAAAAGGTAGAGTATATGGCAGTCGGGAAAATGAAAGAAATAGGGGCATCGGCGGGAGCCTTTGGAGACAGCCTTGCTCCCTTGCAGATAGTTCAGCTCTTGATATGGCCGCCGTGCCTTGCAAATCAGGGCTTGTCTCTTTTGACACTGAAGTGAAGAAAATTTCGTTGTCTCTCTGCGGATCCCGCAAAGCAAATCCTGCGTGTGCAGCCCGGCCCCGGGAGAAGTCAGGGAGCACCCAGCCCTCTGTAGCTGGCCACGGGAAGGAGATGCTGCTCATGTTTGCACTGAAATTCAAGGGGCATTAGTGACTCGAGAGACACCCCCCTGTCTAGCTGTGCATTTCTCTAGCTCCTCCTGCCACCTGCTTGCTCTCTACCCGTGCTCCAGCCTGCCCGATCGGGCCCGCTGTCCACTTGACATTCCTTCGAAATCTAATTATATTTACCTGCCAAAACTTACTTTCTCCCCCCCCCAAAAAAAAAAAAAAAAAAAAAAAAAGTGGGGGTGGTGGCGAATGGGCCAGGATTAACCCCACAAGCACCCTGGGAACCATCTCCCAGCTTGGCACCCACCAGCCACCATGTCTGGGAGCCTGGGATAGGGCAGCAGGAAGGAGAAGCTGGACCAGCTCAAGGCCCAGGCTAATTGAATGTGCAGCCCTTGGCGAGGGGCCTGCGATGTGAGGAAAGACTGACTGAAGACAGTTTCTGCTTTTGAAGGGTGCTCTGTTTACGTAAGTGTCAGCATCCATCCCGAGGTGAAAAGGTTAGCACTTGACCCAGGAAGTTCTCGTGTTTGTGCTTCAGAAATAGAACAGGATCATAAATTCCTCCCAGTTATGGAGGAGGGCCTGATATTTCCTCAAAAATATTGTCATTTGAGCATAGGAAAGGGAGAAGGTTTGTGTTATGAGTAAGGCTGGGCAGCCATAGCTCTGACCCTGGCAAAACAACTCATGAGGAGTTACACTGAGAGACCTTTCCTCCCTTTCCCCCTTGGAAAGGCCCCAGCAGTGGAAAATAAGGGAAAGCAAAGTGCTGAGCCCATCCTGTGACTCAGCGCTGATGTAACGCAGAGGTAGGCATACAGGGGCTACCCGAAAGTGGAATATATTTATTACAGACATTATAAGGACCCGTAAATCTTGCCCTGGCTTCCATCACTGGTGGAATCCCAGAGCCTTTCATGATTGTACAGAAAATCAGAAGGACATTTTGCTCACACACGAACTGATAGAACTCAGTGTACCCGCACTACAGCAAAGCACGGTGCATCATGCAATGGTCCGGACATCAACCACAGAAATTATACATTCATTTGGCCATTCGTCACATTCACAAGTAGGTTGAAAAGATATCAAGTCTAAAGTAAGTTTAATAGGAAACTAGGAAGATGTGAGGTCTTTTGGACAGTTATACCCATGGGTTGAGCATAATCCAGCACAGCTTTGGGGAAGAGGGGACAAACACACCCGGTAAGGTTTACAAAACCTAGTGCAATTGAAGCCTTGTTTGTCACACTTAAAGAAATAGCGCTACTCTTTTCTGGTTTGAGGTATCTGCTTGAGCTTGAGACGTTTACTTGATATGGTCGTCAGCTTTACCAATATAAAAATGGATCCAGTTTGGCGAATGCTCTCACCCTGCTTAACCTGATAATCGAAACGTCATTTCTAGAAAAATCTGTAAAAAGATAAATCTCTCGGACAAAGTATTTACAAACAATAAACTCATAGACACGAACAAAGAATACATTAAATTAGGGGGATGAAAATCCTATTAGTCGTGTAAACACTTGCAATAGTGCATCTCTTCGTGAGGTTATGTACCCTAGATAACCTGCCTGTCACTTCTGGGAACTCAGAGGACCGTCCTTGCAGCAGAGGAGGGAGACTCGTGTGCCAACACAGATCCTCCGACAGAAAGAGTTTGGGAGGGCTGCCGGGGGTGGGAGAGAAAACCCCCTGGCACAGAGGCGCCGGGAGCCGGCCCATGGGAGGCGAGAGGGCGGCGGAGCCGGTACCCCGGGACCAGGCAGAGTGGGAAAGGGTAACTGGGGGGGAGGGGGGAAGGGGAAGCGGGGACCTCTCAGGGAGAGCGACCGACCAAAGGACCAACTGGGGGACCGACATAACAAGCGGTGAAGGGAGGCGAGATGCGCTGGCGGGGCCCTCGTGTCAGGCGGCTCTCTGTGGGCGGTGGGTCTCAGTTGGAGGCAGCGAGCGTGTCCGAGGCGGCGGAGGAGGCAGGCGAGGCGGTGCAGGGCGAGGAGCAGGACTTTTCCAAAGATTCCTCTGCCTTCTCCTCGCAGCCCGTGGGGGTAGCGGGGGAGATGGGCAGCAGCCCTTCTTTCTCCCGCTTCTTCTGCTTCATCCGCCGGTTCTGAAACCAGATCTTCACCTGTGTTTCGTTGAGCTGGAGGGAGGCAGCAATTTCTACGCGCCTGGCCCTGGTCAGGTACTTGTTGAAATGAAACTCTTTCTCCAGCTCGGTGAGCTGCTTGGTGGTGAAGTTAGTTCTGACGGTGTTGGGCTGCCCCACGAAGCCGTATTCCCCGGCTTTGCCTGCGAGAGGACATGCAACGGTAAGTAAGCACGAATGATTTATAGGCGACGTAATCAATATGTCCACACCGGCTAAGTGATAGGGAGCAAGAACTTCTTAGGATAAGGAGGAAGCCCCGGCAGGGTGAGTGATAGAGTACTAGGTGCTAAACCGGAGTCAGCCTCTACTGTCAGAGGAAACTTGATAAGTGGTTTATGAATTACAAGAAATATGACCGCGGGAGAGGCGGAGAGGGGGAGTCGGGAATAAGCGACGCTGGCTGCCAGCGCCGTGGGCAGACGGCAGCGGCTGCTCCCAGAGGTGCGGGACGCGCCACCTGTCCGGTACCCCGCGGACACCTAGCCGTTTTCCTGCACCCACGGCCGAAAGAGGGAGAGAAGGAGAGGAGCGGCGTCCCCCCCGGCCCTCCCGCAGGCCACTGACCTGTTTTGGGTGGGTTTCTTTTCACTTTCATCCAGTCGAAGGTTTGCGCCGGTGGCGACGTCTCAGCGGAGGGGGAGCGGGCGTTTTCCCGGTGGCCGGCGTGGAGGGGAGACAGGGCATGGTTGTAGGTGCCCAGGGACAGGCTCTGCTGCTCCTGCCCGTAGGGCGGAGGCACGTACTGAGCAGGCCCCCCGGCGTAGCCCTGGTGCGGGTGCTGCGCGGCAGCGGAGGACGAGGAGATGCTCCCCGAGTACACGGCCGGGGCGCAGGGGGGGAAGCCGCCGCCCATCTCTGCGTCCTGCCCCAAGGGGTATGGGCCGTATGCCGGTCCGAAGCCCTGCGCGCCGTAGGTCGGGCCGCAGCCGGAATGCGCGTAGGACACCCCCAGGCCGCCGTGGTGCTGGTAGGCGGCGGGCTGGGCCGGGGGATGGTGGTGATGGTGGCGGTGGGGGCTGATGGGCACCCCTCGGCCAGGGAGGAAGCGGTCCTCCCCGCTGCAGCTGCCGGCGCTGACGGCGCAGGGCTGGAAAGTTGTAATCCCGTGGTCAGGGTGGTAGGCGCGGGCGGCGCAGCCCCCCGCCTCGCCACCGAGAACGGGGTACTCGAGGAAAGAGCTCATCCTCGCCGCGTCCCTCTGTCACGCCGCCACCGGGTCTTCAGCGTCCGGCGGGGCCGCGCCAACTTTCCCACTTCCTCCATGGGGCCGGCAGGAAAATGACACGAAGGTACAGGCAGCGGGCAGGCACGTGGGGGGCGGCAGCCAATGGCTGCGGCGCCTGCGGGACTTTCCCGGCTCCTGCCGCTGATAGATCGCCGCGTCGAGGGCATTTAAAAGCCGAGCGCTCCGACGGCGCAGCACTGAACGGCACCGCTGGGCAGGGCGGTGGCGGCGGCCACCCCCCAGGGGGCGAGGGGGGGCCGGGCTGGGCTGTCATCCTGCCACCACCAGGGTCCCGCCCGCCGGCTGAGAGGGGAAGGCAGGAGACACGCGGAGACTGCGCCCGGCCCTCGGAGCCCACCGGCTGTCCCCTCCAGGGTGAGTGCTGCTGTAGCCAGGGCGCCCCTGCACATCCCCTGCTGTGGGCGCTGTCAGGCTGGCACTAGGCAGCTCGGCCACACAACCCCCCCCCCCCCCCATCTCCCGGCCGGGGCCACGGGAGAGGGGGCTGCTGAATCCGCCGTACGCGTCTAGAGACTAGGAAGGAGGGCGGCTGGGACAGCGCTGGGAACATCAGCCCTGGAGACGAGGATGGGGGACTGTGGAGGGGGTGTGGAGTGCTGTGAGAACGAAGAATCAGAATGGAGATAGGCACGGGTTTGAGGATAAGGCTGAGAATAGGAATAGGGACGAGAATATGGATGAGGATAAAATGGGATTGGAGATGGGATGGGGATGGGGCCGGGGGATGTCGCTGGTCCTGCCCTTCCGCAGTCCCAGCGCGACGCCATGCCAAGAGTTAAAGGGGCTTGTCCAGCCGCATCACCAGGCGGTCGCTGACATTAACATGGAAATGAGCCGCTTTTGGGACTGACGGCCATTGTGCTCTCCCGAGCTCACTGGCTTGTCCCTGACTCGTATCCTTGCTCCCCCCCGGCGGGATCCCCGCACCAGCCCGGGGCTGGGGTAGAGGAAGAGCAGGGGCAGGGAGACGGATGTTTGGGCGGGGGCCTGCCGGCTCCGCAGCCCATCTGCTGGGCCCCCGCGGTGCCACTGCCGCCCGCCCTTGGGCCGGGCGGGGGGAGTCTTCCCGGAGTACCGCGCGTAGCAGTCCGGCTGCCCGGGAAGACGGCCCGGAGCAGGGGTAGAGAGGTGGCGGGAGACGCAGGGCCCACCTCCCCGGACCCTTTGTCCCTGCGTTTCGCCACCCGGTCTGGCATTGGCGGGAGGTGGCAGATGGCCAGTGGCAGAGGCGGCCTCTGGGCCCTTGGGAACCGCGCCGAGCATCGGCTCAAACCTACCCCTCCCCACCTTCGCGGAAAAAATTAAAGAGTCTCTGGGCAGAAAAGGAGATAGGGAGGTGGGATGTATTAGGTTTACGTGTGCGGAAAAGGAAAGGGGAGGTAAAGGCCGGGCACCCGTCTGTCCAGGCACCCAGCCGTCTGCAGGGGGAGAGAACGGCACCAACAGGCTTCAGAGAGGCGTCCTGCGAAACGTTACCCTCGGGGTTAGATGGATGGATGGAAAGTCGCATCCCCTGCCACCAGCCCCAGGAGGGGATGTCCCCTCTATTTCTGCAGGTGCATTTCCAGCCGGCTTCTACATCCTTCTGTTCTCACTCTCAGCTCTTGGTTGGTTTGAAATTCAAAAGGCTCTTCTACCCTGCCACCTCTCCCTGCTCACGAGCATACGCACGCAAACCCTCAAGCTCCTCCCTCCCACATAGACTACAACATCCTCTCCTAGGTGCAAAGCTCTCCTACCACCATTAGATCAGCCCTTACCCCATGCCACCTCCATGGCTTCTCTACTGCCAGGCAAAGTCAGAGAGCTCCTCTCTCCACCAAGCTTCTACCCGTATGCCCTCAGTATTTCTATTTGTTCTGATTTACTATGCGGGCACGTATGGTTAAGAGCCCTCCGGAAAGGTTCAGTTTCTTAAACTCCATAGGGCAGAGGACAAGAGCAATAACGCTCCAGTGGCATTTATGTCATTATACTGCGCCAATTTTGGCTATGGTTGCAGCTATAAACACATTTATTTCATTCTTGTAAAGCAGTTGTGATAAATACTGCGTAAGGCAGAGAAAAAAGGCAGGCCGCTGGGACTGTTTGCTAATAAAAAGGCTGGCGTTTTTTCAGTGCTTTTTCAGCCAGCCAAGGAAAAATACATTTTACTATAAATAGATACATTTTTCCCGTAAATTCAACCGAATCACAGACTTTCTCTTACAGTCTCCAGCACTCTGAAATCCTTTTCCCTCTCCCTTTTTTGTGCCATTGTCTCTTTTGTTGCATTGTCTCTCTGACGGGGCTTTGGGGGTTTGCTGCCTGTACTGTGAGTGGGGGCAACATCAGCTGCCCGGCAAGGGGGTGCTGCAGCCCCTTCCCCTTTGCCCGCCGGCCGCCCCCTCCCCTCCGCTCCCCTTTGTGGCTTTGCTCCGCGTTTCCTGCCCCAAGACTGGGAGCTATCCCAACGATTTAGGATTTTCCGTGAGATTGTGCCCCGCTGTGGCTCCAGGGCTCACTGGGAGACTCGGAGGCGACTCCTGCTCTCTGAGTTCCCCATTTATTTAAAAAGCGTTTGCGAGAAGTTTAAATCTCGTATCGCATTTTCCTTTACTTTTCTTTGTTTTCCTTCCCCGTCCCCTCTTTTTTTTTTTTTTTTTTTTTTAATTTTATTTTTATTTTCCTTAAGCGTTGCCAGCGTGCAGAACTCTGGGCACAAAAGAAACCCAAGCCCGTACGTGCTCTTTGCAGTCCAATTTAGCCCAGTGCCAGAGGAGTTAAAATGCCGGTGAGGCTGCTCCCTCTCCGTAGGGACAGGGCTGGAGCAGAGAGGAGGAGAAGAAGCAGGGCAGAGGTTTCACTGCGTCCGCAGCTCAGCCAAGCTGTTGTTTTAAGAGAGCAATAAAAATGACTTATGACTAAACGCCTTCTCACTTAGTGGTTGTAGACGGGGATCCCCAGCCCCGGCAAATACGTAAGAGGATTTTTATTTGTGCATGTGTTCCTGCAATTGATCTCTTTGATGACATTCTCATTCATAGAAAGAGTTTGATTTATGACTTTCGGAAGAATTGCGTTCAGCCCTTCCAGCTATAACCCACGCATTCCAGCTCCACAACGTGTTGCAGGGCTGGGAGAAAGCACTCCTCGCACGGACGGTCAGCAGAGCCCCGGCACAAACCTCACTCGCCCGTGTAATATATCCACACGCGGTCACACACACACACACAGGGGC